>JAPYYZ010003318.1:0-12629 GCA_030522705.1 Eretmocerus eremicus | reverse complement strand
TAGGTTATATCTCAGCCATTATCCAAAAACTCAAGATCAAAACATCACATATTATGCGATTGTACTTATCAATTAGAATGCCTGAAAGGAAAAATGGGGATGCGACTGATTTAAAACGGAAACAAATTCAGAAACCTGGGGCTTCAGAAGAACTCCGTGTCAAAATTACCTTCAACTTTGTGCCATTGAGTCTGGCGACCTCGTATGTACTGCTTTAGAATGCTCAGTATAATAGAACTACAAGATATAGATAATGTTAACACAGTCTTGTAACGATTGTGTTAACACAGTCTTGTAACGATTGTCACACCGCAGCTGAGTAAACAATTATTCTGACTTTTCTCTAAATGCGACCTTGAAATGCTTAGTGGTGCGCTTGTCTAAAATCAACTCCGCTATTACCAAATCATAGTTCTGTCTTCTGGCCTAAGAAAAATTTTATGTGTCCCACAGAACCTCCAGCTAGATACGGCGCCCGACGATCGTACTACCTCAATAAAATCAATTCGATTACAAGCTAGCTTACCAAAAACTAAAAACGTCAGATTCAGAAGAGGGTTGCATCTCGATTCCATTCTACTATTCATTATGTATGCCGCAATTAGATTTTCCTCGATATCTCTCGAATATCGAACTATGGAGCTTAACCACGTGCCGCTACATATGTATCTTGCTGTGACTCCGTATCGACTATCGCGTTGCGCGAGTTGATATCGCTCAGGCGCGAGTGGCGCTCGATTTGAATTCTGATGTATGTAACGCGATAGCGTTGCGGAGCGCGTTGCAGTGAGCAAGACACTCTGCCAGACGATTTGATGAGTATATCGGTTATGGAGGAGCCTCTGCAACAGTATTTTGATTCATGATTGGCGGGGGGGGGGCGTTATAAAAGGTTTTGGGGAGGGGGGGGGGCTCCGCGGGGGGGGGTCGTCCCCCCCCCCCCCCCCCCAAGCACCCTGATATTTGCAAATGACAGAAAGGATTGGAAAGAAAAACGAAGAAAATCACACAGGCACCCACGCGCTTAGCGCGTATCTTAGGTCTAGTAATTGATTAAACGATAAATGTGCTCAAGAGTTAGTTTTACTTCCGAAACGTCTGTAAATTTTCAAGTTTTCTGTTCCACTCGAAATCTCCTGTCACGCTGTATGGCTACTAAACTGTACCTGAAACAAAGTTCACTAAACGGGCCTGTGATTCTGAAAATTCAGGAACGTTTCAATAGTCCACAAGGTTTCTCAGTGTACTTGAAATGAATTGTCGACAGCAGAAGAATTATTTTATTTATCTTGCTCAAGTACTTGATCGTTGTTATCTTACTGTCGAATTTAGACGAAGGATAGCCGCAAAACTAGTTTTTATTTTGAAAGGCAGTATCATCGCATCGTATTACAAATTGCACATAGGTAACTCACAATTCGTTCATTCCTTTCAAAAAAATGATAGCAACAGGTGAGTATATGTAGACATAAACTAAATGGGTGCACATTTGAATTTTGTAAAGTTTTAGGAACTTATTTGTGCCAAAAAAAGTCTCAAAAATGATATGGAAAATCAAATTGAAACAACAGAAATATTATCAATTTGTTGACCATTGAGATTGATCAAGCTGATACCCACAATTCCATGAAATTAGAACTATCGAAATTGAATAATCAAACTTATGTTACCTCGGCTCTTACGAGACAATTTTGTCCATGTTGAGAGAAATGTTAGCAAAGACTGATGTGATCTTGCAACGAGTAGATCTGTTTCCTTGCAACGATAAATATTCTCGCGTGACCAAAAACAATGTTGGATATTTGCTTGTAGATGACGGATTTTTCAGAGTGGCCAATACATAATATTGTTGGATATTTCTTTGAAATGATAAATGACTTTTCTAATCTCTTTCGGACGTTTTCAATGTGAAACTCGTTACCATTATTTATGGAAGGAAGTGATGAAATGGACGAGTAAGCTGTTTCTCAACTTTGATTGAACTGAATCTGTCCAAAAAAAACCGTCAGCCATGGTCATTTTTCACAAAATTTTTCGAGAGATTTTCTAATTTCATAATTTATCATTGTAAAATTTGATTGAACTCAAGGCCGATGCACCATAGCTCCCCTAACGACGACAATCATTTCCAAGAGTTAAACGTATGAATAACATGGTCTGTACTATGTGTTTGGAGGAAATGAACCATCAATCAGTCCAGCATGTTTCAAATCAATAATGCGTTTAACAGAGACTGTAACTGTTTCACTATGTTCCCGCGCTTTCGTAGTTCGATTCGAAAAATGTATCACCTAGCTTTCATTTATGTGAATTTGTTGAGTTGATTTTACGAGAAGTTGATGATGACATTTGTCATCACTTGGGATTTTTCCCAGAAAGTTCTCTACCGATACCATTTCTCTCATAAATTTTTTGTGCGCATCTCGCCATTTCTATATTTAGTTCATCCCTGGAAAAACCTCTAGACAAATTGAAGAAGTACGCACAATATTTTTGCTTATATAATCCGTTTTTTTTTTTTTTCTGATACGGTCGTGAAACTGTTAAATCTCGTATCGTACAGAATTCGGACCAATTTCTCGCCGTGAAAATCCCCGAAAGCGTATTTACAGAGCTCTTTGTGTCGCAGTAAGCCCTCTCTGGTAAGAGTTCCCCGACCAAAATCGAGAGGGCAGTGGTATCAAATTACACCGCGGTCTCTCCATCGCATCCGCATCTGTCTATTTAACGCACTCTGCTCCGGTCCTCGATGCGTCGAGTGTCATGCTCTCGTGGACATCGGAGCGGCCGATAGACTGGCTGCGGCTCGCGTGAAAAGCGTCGTCGGCTGTCGCCTCTCGTCCAAATGAAAAGCAAACGCGATCGACAAGCATCGAAAGATCGGAAAACACTGCAAAACGATGCCTCGATGAGGGCACGAGAGGCAACTCGCGTCGAGAGTAAAATTTTCAATTAAGCATTCTCAATGGCCTACGCCAGTAGCTTTGAAGCACCACCGCGTTGCGTCGATCGCTTGCTCGTACGTGTAATGGAATACCAAAATTAAATTACGTTCGCTATTTGCGAAAAACCACGAGTGGGCTCGGTAGCACGTCCTCCTTTACTCACAGCCTTTCGCAGAAAGTTACTCAGCTCTTATCACGTACAGTAACAAATGTCATTATGTCAATACTCGTACTTTATTCACTACTTTAAATAATTTTTGAGTGATGGGATGTTATACTCGACGCGATTTTGCCGAGGCCATCAATTACCGACTTGATATTGACTGTTGCAATCGACTGTTGAATCTTTAGGAGACACTAATTCATGGAGTCATAGTGAAAATTATTTGTTCCCTGCTCACAATGATTACACAGCCATGTGAAAGAGGTTAATAAGAACTTTGTTATTCAATTATAAAGTCCTATAAAATTCAGATTTTAAGCAACAATATCGACATCAGGAGATCCATATCGTATGGATCTCCTAAACTCGATACCAATAAGATGAAATCTATTTCTCAACCTGACGAGCAAACTTTTATTCTTTACTTTTTGATTTAAAGGGCTAACCTTTTCTTCTTCCATTTTAGACTTTGCCCTTCAAGCCAAAAATTAACCAGCTCACTCCAGATCCTATTTTCAAATTTTTCCAAGTCAGAAAATATTAAGGACTAGTCAAAAAACTATGAAAAATAATAACATTTCACACTCAAAAATTTTTCGGCTTTGATTGTTTGTTTTAAAAACAAAACATCATTTGGGATTTTTTCTTGTAGGAACATGTTTCTTTTACGTCCAGAAAATTTTCAGAAATTTTTCAAATTTTTATGACGCATACAACCAAAGTTATCACGAAATATTGGAAAACGTGCTTGTCCACTGTAGTAGACATCACCAGTCAGGTGGATAAAGAATAAAAGGTTGATCAGCAGATCGAGAAATGGAGTTCGTCTGATTAATTAAAAACGAACCTACGAATGAAAAATCTTTAGGAGATAGGAATTCCGTAGAACTTCATATCGTTTTATAAAATTTTCATAAAAACTCTAAGAAATATCCATCAAGACTTTTATAAGTCCACTTCTTATGTGACCTTATAATTCAGTTATGAAGTCATGATAAACCTTCTTCCCGTGGGTTGTACACTCATAGATTCAATAAAATATGACCACGACAAAGTAGAGCGTTTATTGATCTTTTCGCGTGACAATAATATTCTAATTTACTAACGAGGTTGCTGATGATCTGTCACAATTTGTATCAACTCACTCATCAATCAATACTCCTCGATAAACCTCTGCAATTGAAACTCTTATGATTCTTATCAAAGTATCGAACCGACGCGAAGAACCTCTCTAATCACTTGGATGTGATAGTAGCATATCTCATTGAGAAACGCAAATTTCAATCGGCAATCTAAATTACTGATTGGCAATTGCCATTGATAATTGCAAGTTAAATAATTATTATCTGTACTCCACAGATTTCGATTGTTGGTTCTTGGAAGGGTTTGTGAAGATGTGAAAGAGATTTACTTGATATCAAGTTGGATGAAATATGTGATTTAATCAATACAATGCCAAAGAAAAGAGATGCGAAAGACATTGATTAACATCATCTCAATCGTTTCCAAAAAATATAATGGTCGAAGATAATTGTCAATTCTATAATTTGCCTTTTTGTACAATAAGTTTTTTCTATTTTTGGCTACCTCTTCCTCTTGCAATATCCAAGGAGGCAACAAAAGACGAAAGGATGCTCTAGAGCAGAACAATGTTTTTGTATCCTTAACTGTAGAAGGAAATGGCTGAGAGGGAGTGGAACTAATTTCTCCTTTGCATAGGGACGTTACTCCTCCTTGCAAAAGTGACAACGGAACGAGCTAATGCGCCAATTAAGATCTAAAGTTTGCGATGTTCTCATTCTTCCTCTTTACTTCCTTATTCTCCTCTCTTCCATCTTGTTCTACACTTTCTGACACTTACATGAATTTTTCAGTCTCCAGTACTATTTTTGCTTCGTCAGACAAACGCGTTAGCACTTCCCGGGATTTCTTAGAATATTTAGACGACTGGCAAAATAAGAATTGGATTCTAGCTTGGCTTGTTTTCGTAACACTTGTTCCATCAGATGTCAAGATTCTCGCAATATCTTCCTCAAAAGGTATGATATCATGAAGATCGACGATCTGTAGGTGAAAAGAGTCAATATTATCAATCATGGCTCATTTTTGTCACAGATGCATCGAAAATTGAGGTTCTAGAGCTGTTTTTGCTCCAGTTCCAGACTTTTCAGCTTCGAGATCACAATTTTCTCACAATTCTCGACCTCCTGCACAGTAACTCATGAGACAAGATCCTCATTTCATTCGCCAAAGTCATTCACTTCATTTACAAACAAATTTTCTCCAAACTGTGCACCATTTTAAGAAACAGTAGGAGTAAAGAGTGAAATAAAGCCGACTGTTTCGCGCCACAATCTATCGAAGTGTAATTCAAAGTAAAATACTCTGGGATCTTTGTCCCACCACGTCAGTGCGCCATTCACGACATTACATATTTTGGTGAACTATATTGTAGACAATACAGGGCAACCGTTACACTTTCAATTCCCTGGAAATATTTCCATCGTCAGGCTCTCCCATTTCACCCGAATCCTCAAATCACACGCGCACGTCCGAACGAAAATCTCGTTTGGCATCGCTAAGTGGCATCTGCCGCGATCAGTACGTATCGACTAAACAAGCTCGTCGTGGCCGGGGTTTGGGCTCACAATCACCAATTAGGCTTCATCACGCAATCGGGATACACGATACGGGCCGCCTAGCGCCCCGACCAGCCCCGACGGCGGCGTGACAAACTCGCTCGAGCAATTAGCGACAAGGGCGCCCGCGCGCGGTTAAAAGCGCCCCCTACCTCCCCCCTCCTCCTCCCGCGGCTCGTTCCTCCTTGATTGCCAATATCGTCGCGCGCGCACCGACGCTAAGACTCGCTCTCTCTCTCTCTCTCTCTCTCGCTCTCGCCCGCCTGATTGGCAATATTGCCCCGGCTCGAAAAACAGGGCCGCGAGAGCGGCTTCGTGTGCCGCTCCATATAACGGCGCATCCGCCGCGGGCGTTAATTTCTCCGCGGAACGTATTGCCGTCGTCGCCGCAGCGAGAGGCTCTCGATTGTCTCCTGGATACCGAGAGTACGCGTACCCTTGCTGCCATCCGGCTCTCGTTATATGTTTTCCAGAGAGATGCGCCAGATACTCTATCGTTTCTTTCCGTGAATTGGCTGCCCGCATACACTCTGTTGATGCCTGCCATGGGTGAGCACGGGCTCTCATGGGCTCTCTATTTTTTTTCCTCTTTTCCGCTCGTTTTCGCTCTTTTCCTTCCTCTTCCTCGAAAAACTGCGCCTACGGCGTGCTTCATTTGACGACTTACGCCGTAGTGAAAGGCTTCCCTTCTTTACGAGCAGAAAATGAAACAACTTCTGCAGCGCCTTTCAGAACCTCCGAGCGCGTAGGCTTCTTGGCCAGTTCTGTTCAGAGCTTTTTCGCTTCCACCCCGAAGCCTTGAGCGACTACAATTCTTTGAGGAAGAACTTGCTCGTCGCAAGAAGCGTTTAGGGTGATTTATGTGCCGAAGCTACTATATATCCTCGCTCAGCACCTCGGTCCATTTGATCTCTCTTCTGTCTCGGCTGAAAAGTGAAAAATTAGCCCTGTGAATTGAGGCGTGTGGTGAACTTTTTGCGTTACTCATCTCTGGTTTCGCTTTAGAACCGAGTGGTGAAGAATTGTGCAATTGTCGACTAATCCCATACTGAAGCTTCTATAATCGTATAGAATTTGGTGAGACTTTGTAAAGATTGCGGCTAACATCTTTAGACTCCGAGAACTCGTTACAATTCGCTCTTACGAGAAAAAAATCGAATTCTATCGCGATTTTTGTCAAAGAGATGATCAGTGCTGTGGAACTGTCCCAATGCAGTAAATGAGACAAAATGTAGAAGTTATGAATGAGTCTTCTAATAGATGTGAGGAAGCTTGAAGCACAATCTAGTGCGCATATTCGTACAACAATCCGATCAATCGATACAAGCTCGAGACTTGAATATGAACTATTGCCAAAGCGCATTGGACTATTTTTAGATACAGAGCTACGATATCGTCATCGCAGTTGCAAAGAATAAGAAGATACTACGCAACCGAAGAATCGAAACATCGACGAGGTCCATATAATCTCCCTTACCAATATAAAGGAGTGAATAATTGTGTATTCTCTGATGATCTCGGCTCGTAAGAATATTACAGACTTGGACGAGTTTCATCCATCATCGTCCGACAAGCAGTCATTCCCCGTATTTTCCTCACACCTATTCTCAGTCTACCAAACTCGTCACAATTTCATGTCACAAAAGTTGTGCGTGAAATACTTTGTGTTCCTATAGTGCGCCCCAGCCTAGGCTCTCGAAGTCTCCTCTGCTATCGAAAGCCTCTTGTGTAAACCGCATATAAAAGTGCTTTTGCACAAGAAAGGATCGATCTTGTGGGCATCTCTTGAACCCCGAAAGCGGTTCGAACACTTCGGATGGATCAATTTTTGGTGCTCTCGCGTTATAACTACCAATGAAATTTCACCACGTGACAAAGACGCCACCTTCAGTCCAGAATAGAAATATCAGGTGGTTGTTGCCCTCGCTGCATCCATGCATTCGAAGTTAATTCCTTGAGTCTACGCGAAACCGATATTGAAGACTATTAATGTTGGGTCTTGCTCAGCCTTGCTCACCTTTCCAATCCCTCCAAACATTAATCAAACGTCAGTTCCTTGATGGAAATTTCAACTTCATTGAATATGCATCGTACTCCGTCTGCGCAGCACTTCAAGAACAAGACAGTGGAAAATGAAAATTCGGAAAATCAATTTAGTAGCGCTCTTGTCACGTTCTGTTGATCTCCTGTTTCCCTTCATGAGAATTTTATTGAAAATTGTATTGCCGAGTTTTCTTCTCACAAAAGAAAATAACGATCTTGATGAATTTCTCACCAGATTAGTTCTCCGAATTCGTGACATCTTAAACATTGAGTGGTTTCTACTTTTTCCTACAAATAAATTTTATAATAGTGTTCGAGATCTATAAAGAGTCGACACGTTTTAAAGAGACTCATGAATGGTCAACTTGAAAATCTTATCTTTGTCTGAATTTTCTTACATGTATTATCATGCCCTCTCCTAAAAATATGTTCCATGTTTATGTTACAGCTTACTTTTTACAATCACATAACGGTCGATGAAACAGTTACGTACACGCAACATCCAGCAGACAACAGCAAGACACTTCTGACGCAAGAAGCTGTCGTAAAAGTTCATGGCGTCCCACTCACCCATTATATGGAGGATCTTTTAGCGTCCAAGATCTCATTCAATGCCAGCAAAGTGAGTATTTTCGTCATCTACCCAGAAATATTATGGTCAATTGGGATTTATTCTTTATTTGAATTGTGCTTTCATTTTTCTTGAATTAACAAGCATTTTTGTGTCAGTCTTACTCAACATTGTTGAATATCGAATTGGACGATTCCGAATAGAAAAATAAAGAACCTAGAGCAAGTGTTGAAATCGCATCAAGGATCGGCAAGAGGCTTAAAAAGGGGCTCGAAAGGGGGTCTCATCTCCGCACTCGATTTCTACCGAGACTCGCCGTTGTTCTTTTCAAATTCAGCCCGTTGCTTAGCAATTTTCAGCGACAACATTCCATAAATCTTTCATCTCAAATTTTGATTTGCAATTTGTAATCTCATCGTTCTCTCTTGACTAAAGTTATAATATTTGAATAAAATAACCTCCCCTCATATACTTTTCAAGCAACGAAACTTGCAATGAATCTTACAACGAACCTATAATTCATTTGGACTTTGTTTTCAGGGCCGACAAGCAATCGAGTGGGTAATCGATAAAATCGATTGCGAGGTAAAAGATCTCGCCTCGACTGCAGCAAAAACGACAGACGA
The DNA here is from genome assembly GCA_030522705.1 of Eretmocerus eremicus. Lineage (NCBI taxonomy): Eukaryota > Metazoa > Arthropoda > Insecta > Hymenoptera > Aphelinidae > Eretmocerus > Eretmocerus eremicus. The sequence continues at coordinate 3,642 of JAPYYZ010003318.1, read as the reverse complement.
ATTGCTGGAGACAACGCGCCGGCAGATAGACGACTTTACGAACATAACGAAGCGCAGCATGGACGAGATTCAGAGCGCGGCCAAGAAGTCGTTTGAGGAGGTGCACAATCTCACAACGCCACCCTCGTCCTCGTCCATGCCAAAATTATAGCTATGGTTCCGAACTAGCTTCAATCTCTTCAATTGATCCCCCTCCCACCTCGCCCGCCTTGCTCCACGCGCTCCGAGAGGGCCGCGCTCGATTGGCTCCGTGGAATTACGGAAAATTGCTCCCGTCACCCGGGACACAATTTTTCCGAGGCCTCTCCGCAGAACGTAAATTTTGCCGAGCGCCGGAGCCGTTCTGGGCGTGTCCTTCCCGCTCGTTTGCTCTTTTTATCTCTCTGGCGCGTTTAGTCGAATTTCAAACTGTTCAAAGAGGTGCTCTTTTGTTTCAACCATTGGCAATATTGGAAAATCGTTCTGATTCCGACCCATCTGTACGTCTGCTAATTTGACCTGTGCTTTATTTTGTTTTTTACACGCATATTTGAATTGCTTGTGTAAAATTTGAAAATTCAACCGCGTATCCACGATAAGTCAATTGAAAAATTGAAGGTAGTACGTGAATTTGAAATCTGGATTTACTGACAAATGTGAACCGAGTCGCTCGACTGCCTCGGATGAATAAATCTGAGCTGCAGAGAATAAGTCAGGCATGTCGAAATCGGAAATCAAAATGAAATACGATATTGATTTGCGAAGAAAAGGTCTCAATCGAAAAATCACCGTTTTCATTCGGGATTCCAAGTATAAGAATCTTCACGGAATCTCTAACAGATGTGACCCCGTATCATGGAGAGTAATTTCGAACAACTCATCAAGTCGTATGAATGAATATGATGTATTATAGCCCATCACTGTGGACATGGAAAGCTGACCACGAAGACTTGATATTGCTTCGAGGGACAAAAAAATGTATTTATAGAGTCAACCAATTGTTTCTCGAGTAACATTTGTTATATGATTCACATCGTGGATGGATCATCCACTCGCGAAATTCTCAAGTAGGGTATACGCTGTAGTAAATTTTGAATTGCAAGGATGATAATTTCAAAGTATATAATTGTTATCGTTGAACTAGGCTCCCTGTATTTTAATGAAGAAGGAAACAATACGAGAGAGATATTTATAATCCTTTAACGAATTCTCACTTTTGTGTAATATATGTTTATATATATATATATATTGAATTGTAGTACAGCTGAAGAGTTCTTTCATTTTTCAGCGATTAAGAAGAGGAAGCTCAATGAGTGTAAAATCGTTGCTTGATTTTCCAAGGCACCTTACTTCATTTTTCGATGTTTAGATGCATTCGTTAATTCCGTAATTTCTGATCCTAACAATTCATCAGAAACGTTTGATGAGAGTTTTGTGAGGATACGTCAATTCTCGTAATTCAAAAACACGCAAAGTACACAGGGAAACGCGATGTGAATTGTTTGAAAGCACGGTCTAGGCTGAAAAATTTATCCGATGATGAAGTACGAATGTATGAAGTTGCACTGAAACGATTTTAATGGAAAGCAAATAAAGTTTGTAGTATGTACTTTTGGGTGGGAATTCATTTCGCTTCGCGAAGTCAATTAACCACTACCTCTGTCCTTGCTGCCACTGTCCTTGGCGCTCACAAATTGCTCTGAATTTCGCTCTCATCTCAATTTTCAGACGACCATTTGTTAATTCATACCAGTACTTTCCCCGCAAAACTCTATACCACTCTACATTCGAAATCACGACAGAAACTCGACACAAAGCACTCGCTCGCTTTATTCAATAGCCCGCAAATCCAAAATTCATCCAATACGAAAGATAATCGATGGCGAAGCGCAAATTCACGTCTCGTTGCGACAAGTGGCCCCCCAAAGAACGCCGAAGCGTGACGAGAGGTCGGATCGAATTCCGCAACAGATGCAATTACCCCTTGGCGCGACGAGTGCACGCGACACTCCACACCAGCTCAAACTGGAATAACCTTTTCGCCAATTGACTCGAAAATTCCTACTCCTCGCTGCCCCTCTACTCGCGGATCACCCCGCATACATCCAATTTACGTAGCCAGGATGGGCTCGGCTCAAAGTGAGAGCAGATTCGCGGGCACGCGATGCGCTAAACTCGCAAAAGCAGCCTCCCAACGCGTATATACTCGAGATCTCGAGTGCAGTGCCTATTTGGGGTGATGGCCGAATCCGCGCCGCGCATCGAGAGCTCGGCCGAATTCGTCCGGCAACTGCTGCGCGCAATTATAACGCTTGCCCGCGCGGCAACGGGACAGATCATTATCGAGTGACGAGTGCAGAGCGAGATATGGCCGGGGACAATTTCGCGGGCGACGGGCTATGGTCGGACACGTGCGAGTGCAGATGCACTTATGGGGCGTATGTAGGGTATATCTGAGTCGTCGAGTGACTGCGTCGCGACGGGGAACGGGATATTTCGCGCAGGAGGGTGATGCTCGCATTCCGGTCTCGTATATTGAAGGATGCGAGACCGAGAGCTCAGATATCCGCGATCACAGGGCTCGGCTCGCTTTGCGTGCTCCCCGTTTCATGCGCGTGCGTGGGTGGCTTGTGGGTGTGTAGAAATTTTTCGAGTTTGTGGCGAATGACTGCAGCGGGATAATATCTGTGTGCGAGCGGGAAACTCGGAGAGAACCGCGGGCTATTTCACATGTAGTTGAAAATTGAAAGTTTCGAACTCGCTCAAATATTGTGGTTGCTGAGATTAATGGACTGCGGGAGTTTGTCACCTCTCATCCGGCGGCATTTTTTTCGACAATAGTTGCTCGGCTCCTGCTCTTTTATGAAAGCTTCCCAGAATTATGCATTGCTCCATTTTGATCTGGTCTTTTACAACCGAACTCTGACCATGATACATCCGATCGTTCGTAAATATTTTTCTCTTTTAGAAACACTTTGAATGAGGATCGCAAGTTATTTTCACAAATTAAATTATGACTCCTCGCTTCAATTACCATCAGTCACTCTCTAAAGACACTTTCTTTACTCAAAGCACACCCTTACGCGACAAATTCAAATGGAATTTTGAGTCTCTCGCAAAGCAACAGCCTTGAGTTATATTGATAAAAGTTCAAATCAAATCTCAAATGCCGCCACAGTGGTGTCTATATATAGTATCTCAATATAGTATTTCATGGCACCGTACGCGGACAGGTAATTTTGCGCGAAGAACAGTTTGTGGAGCACTTGCATCACGAACGAAGCAAGTGCTGCAAGTTCTTTGTTCCAATTCAAACTACCCATGCACAGGCGCTTCGATACAATATCTTATGGCAAGTGAAATATCAAAGTGATGAGTTGCATTCAAAATATTTCACTCTGGAGACTGAATTTGATCTCACAAGGGGAGTATCAACCTTGCGGATCACGGATTTGGCCCAAACTCTGGGAATCATCTTGTTTTGGTGAGAAATGAAGATATCCCAGAGAGTTTATGCTACTAAGCTCTCTGTTCCGAGATACAGCTATGGACATTAGCGTTGCCCATATGGTCGATTCTGTTAAAACTGCACTATGGGCTGTCCGGGGCCAGTAATCATAGAAAATGAAGTAATACTCCCAGTCTACTATTTTTCCATGGTGT
>JAPYYZ010003317.1:0-14601 GCA_030522705.1 Eretmocerus eremicus | reverse complement strand
CGGGAGCAATGTTACGAGTATCTATCTATGAAAATCACATAGATCGAGATACCATACAGTGCGCTTAGCAATAAACTCGTGGAATCATTCCGCTCCATCGCTAATTCTTTTCATACAGTGCATAAGTTCTGGAGAAATATGCGAAAAAGTATCTTTTTTGCGAGAATACTCATAACTTCAACTGGAAATGAGTTAGAGCAACGTTCGAAAACGATTTCGAAAGGTATTAAGTTGTTCTACAAAGCCTCGTCAGTTTTATTGAGCTAGCATGACTACCGTAAAAAATGCAGGAGATTGAAAACACATGCAGGAGATTGAAAACACCCCTCAGAAATGTGAAAATGTTCTTGTCTTCAACGTGGCGTAGCGAAAACCAGTCGCATCCTATGAAAAAACTTTGGATCAAGGTTTCTAAGTACGCAAAAAAAGCTACAAAATGAGCCCAGATAAAGTCCATTTGGACCACGGGGGCCCGAAATATTCAATTTGGAAGAATGCAAGATTTTTTCCCAAGTGAACCCATACTTTTGACCGGTAGTGTATCTATACAACTTTTCAACACGGGCCTATATGGCCAATGCTAATATTTATAGCTGTATCTTGGAACAGAGTGCCCATTTGACAGAGATACTCTGGATTCTCCATCTACTAGTCGATACAAGGATGTAAAAAAATTTTGGTGAAGATTGGTGTTCCAAAGACCTGACCCTCCCTTTGTAAGTTTGATATAGCTGAGCGTAGGAGGTTCCATGCGAATAAATATGGGTTAATGATGGAAAGTGGTTGAATGGCCGTCATACCGTTAACCTGGGATACTTTGTAATACTTTTTGCATTGTTTATCTTATTTAGCTTTTGTCGCTTACTTGTAGCCAATCGAACACTTTTAGCTTTCAATTGATGGAAAACAAAGTCTATTTGGAGATTTTTAGCCAGAGTTGTGAGAATTTGAAGTGGCGTTACAAATTTAGACTCCGATGGGGCTACTTTTTTTAACACTTCTAATAATTCTGCATCTTCAGCTGCTCTATAATGATTTAATCACTCTAGATTCACGTTTACAACTCTCCATTGAAAGTACAGAATCCTGGATTTGAATTTACCTATTGCAAAACTTATTTGAACGATTTGACGCCTCACGATCACCATTTCAATTGAGATGCGTTAACGAGATCGCAATGTCATGGACACCCAATGATCATCGAGGTCAAACAAACCGCAAAATCGTATCTTTTTCTATCACAATGCCGTAACTCGGCTCCAAGAAATCGAAATGGGATATTCTTCGGCTCATTTTGAAGCTTCTTTGAATTATTATTCGATAAATTCAAATCTAACAACGACCCCGAGGAACGAAGGCAGCTGAAGAAGCCTCAAAGATCATTACAAAGTAGCCCCACCTCAACAAGAAACATGGGGTCGTTTTCGTTTTTTTCACCCTCGCACTTTCACAAAGTAAATACACCGCAATGTAATGATGGTTTCCGAAAGATGACAATTCGGATCGGCAGAATATTGCGCCGCTCCATAAAATTTGCCCAAGAAATGTTTCTACCAGATCCATTTACTTTTTGGAGCTGTTTTTTCAATCTGTGCAAAACGCTTTTCGGTGAACGTCCGTTATCGAGAACCTTACAGCTGCTACAGAGTCTCTAGGTGGTGGAAGAAATCGTTTATGCAAGTATCTAATGATGAACATTGATTCTAGAGCCATAAGATCATTTGCCTCGCGTGCTCTCTCAACATAAATCAACTAACACGGACGGATTCTCACTGATATTGATATGACTGATTTTCCCCAAAAATTAGCCGAAAACCACTTTAAATAGCTAATTTTTAGTAAGAATCCGCCCACATTAGCTGATTCATGTTGAGAAAGAGGCGCAGTGCAGCAAGTTTTTGCCTGAAATTGTTTTGAAGTAGACTCGGTTGATGGTAGTTTCGACCACACCTAGGCAAGTGGCGAAAAAGCTTTAGAAACAAGTTAATAGCCCTGACTTCCCGCAAAACAATCGCTTATAGATTCAACAATCTCAAAATAATGAAATAGAAATAAAATATTCAACTGGAGCGCGGTCGAAAACATTAGTCATTTGAAAAATGGATTCATCCAAGAAGAAGAAAGTGGAAATGGAAGCGCCGCTGTACCCAACCCGTCTGAACCTACCATCGCGACTTTAAAGTAGCTATCACCGAAGAAAGAGAAATAAATATGAATCGACTGGATGAATTTGATGTTGAAACGACGGGCATTCAAATAAAAGACTCAGCATCGCGCATGTCCAATGACTTGGACGAGTATCTCGACGCGACTTTGGAATTATCAGAACGGTCTGCGAGGAAAAATTGCAAGTCGATTCCAGAATCTCGAATCTCACTCTCGTCCTTCTCCCAGAGGCCCGCCCACGGCACGTCGTAATAGCAGCGGCACAGAGAGTTGCGACCTCGTCTCGCTCTCATTAACCCAGATATTTGCGCGATAGGGGCCGGCCGTTTGCGAATATACGCGCTGCTCCTCTACTCGCCTCCTCGCACACGGTGTATACCTCTTTCTTACTCCACGCTGCACCATATCGCGTCGCGCCTCCCCGAATCCTCCCCGATTCTCGCCCCTTGCTACACCGAGAAACCGCGACCAGGTGAGTTTCCCCCGACCATTCCGACTCCGTGAAATCGAAAGTGGCGAGAGCGAGGTTGGGGGGAGGTACGTTTGGACGCGGAGGGGTGGCTCCCGGTCGCGCTACTGCGAGCCATGATTATTCTTGTTCGGGCGTGAAATTCGCGACCCACATCGCACTTTCGGCTCGAGCACCCACGCTCTCGATCGTTTCCCTGCGAATTTACTCCCTGTACGCGCCGAAGGGAAGTAATTCGTGGTTACCGTCTGCTTCGAGGCGAGTAATTTATGAGACGCGCCTGATTATATTGTCGGAGAGTTATGAGCATTAGTTTGGGGTGATCCTCTTTGCGATCGTGACTCGGCGAGATTAGATATTTGCTATAGATATTGCCAGGATGTAATCGAGAACGGTGCAGAATCGCAGCAATTCTACATAGGTATCCAAGCTCAAATTCTTCATTCCATCATATCCATTCAATTGCCTTTGAATTTTCGACGAAATGTTCAAGCAATAATCTTTTGGAATAAGTTTGAGCATTCTCCCATCCTTGGTCAAATTTCTCATGACTTCAACAACCTCCATAAGCCTAATTCTATGAGGCTGATTTCCGTATTCCCCTGTTTTATTTGAAATTCTCCAAACAGAGAGAGCAGATCTGGGTGAGATTTGCCCATGAGTTAATCAAACCTGCTGTGCCATCCCTCACTCACATTTTTTGTTTTATGCTGGTCTTGTAGTGTGGCTTGATACACATTCCAAAAAGAAACAGGGTAACGAGGTGGAACAGCTGGAGTTCGATTTCTCCCGTGACCAGCTGCTGGTCTGCCGATCACGTAGTATTCGGAAAAATACTCCATGACCCGATTAAATCCACGCGGATCGACCTTGAGTAGTTGAAAAACTCTCGTCACAACATTTTCCGGTACAAATGCCAGTGCTGTAAGCAAGTGGTTGTGCATCTTAATTTGACGATCATCATCATCGTATCGAGCCTGTAAGCCTGTATTTTCCTTTACACTGACTGTCCAAGGTGGAAAAAACATCCAGAAAGCATGGCATTGTGTATTACTTCGATACATGCGTTGATGATCGCCCCGTCAAAATCATTTACGATACGGCCTGGCTTACAATTTGGGACTGCGTATTCATTTTCTGCAACATAGATTACAGCACGGAGGACAGACGCCTCTATTCTTTGGAGCTCAGTAGTGCATACACGAATAGCAATGATACAGTTTCTTTTCGACTCTCGGGGTTCCTTCGATTCCCTTCTTGTGAACCAGGTATGGTGAAAACTTGGGTGAATATCGTTGACGCAACCTGGGAAAAGTCAATGCTGAATTGTAGCGGATCACTCGCTTAATGAGCCGACTCATTGCACAAGAATTTCAGCTAACCTTGAACGTCCCATCGACATACCAGACCTCAGTCGAAAGCAAGGACCTCTAAGTTTCGTTTGGTGGCAAAGGCGAGCACTTTCCTCTCACCAAAGTCTTCGTCATCGCGGGAATCGTATATGAGGAATCGGTCATCCGTAGCTGTCTTGGTAAAACGTTCCGGGATCTCTTCCAAATGTAACGATGAGGTTTTCTTGTGCTCGATGTGAATATTCTTGACGAATATTTTCAACGTTTTGCCCGTCAATAATTAAACGGGCCTCATCAGGATAGGATAAATCAACACATCAACGACAATACAATGATGCGTATCATAATTTATACATGTCAGATCTCTCTTCCACATCATCAAGCGATTGTGGATTCGGAGGCAGATTACAACGACGTACGCGTCTGATGGATTTCGTCAAATTTGGATGTTCTGGTAATATACTGAGGACTCCAGGTTCTCATCGAACTCTGCTCGAACCAGCGCGGACGGTGGTCCCTCAGGATGTTTTTCTACGCGTCGCTTGAGATTATATTTAACCACCTCCGTTTTAGCCACTTCGCGATTTGGAGCATGGCTGTGCTGAGATTGATCAGGACCATTTGAACAAAGAGATTTGCTAGTTAATTTTTTCATCAGACCAGTTTGTTTTGATGCACTGCATAAGACATAGGTAGACTCAAGGATACGCGAGTGCTAGCACGTTCCATATATCTTGCTCATTAACAAGTACCACACACATGAAATCGCTCAATGATGATCCATGTATTATACGAACCTTTCAGGATCACCAACTCTCCCGCAGTCAAAGTTGTTTTGGCTCGAGCCTCACATTCTTTCGATCGCACTCTTTGACAATCCCAATATGTTTTGGGATTATTTTGAGTTAGCTTCCTCGATCGTAAGTATATAAAACTCCCTATTATCAATTTTGTATTGCCGATTATTCTTGCGTCCATTATCGCCAAATTTGAACATAAAAAACTGGACTTGTATACGACCGAAAAATAATGCGACAACTATAACCGTTTTTCTCTGCTCATTATTGATACTAACAGCCCATAGCAACGACCGGAAGCAGCTCGCTAATATTGTGACTAGAGTTACTTGTTGCATTTGCATCGATCGTATACCAAGCGCAAGATTTTTTCATGAAATATACATTTCGAGAAAAGTGCTTCGGGAAATCTACTCTTCGGTAAAGATAATATCGTGAAAAGTGCCATTCAGGGAAATGGCATTTCGGGAAAAATACTTTTCGGGGGAACTATATACCAGACGGGAGAATGGATTCGAGAAAAGTGCCTTTGGGAGGCAGGTCAGTCGGGAATATAGCCGTTCGGGAATCGGGATTCGGGAAAACGGTCAGGAACGCATGAGTGTTGTCATCAGCGATCTATTTGATATCAATATGCGAGAATATATCGAACATTTTGAATTGGCCATTCGGATTTTCATTAATTGTTGGTGGCTTGAAGATCTAAGTCGTTCTATTCTTCGATGAAATTTCATGGTTCATAAGAAGAATCTCATGTGAAAAATTTTGTTTTCATTATAATAAAAAAGTCGATTGAATCCTCTCTTTTTGTGAAGAAATTTCTCTGAAAATGGTCGATGCATTCTGTATGCCAAAGATCCTAATTCGGGGTTGATTACTGCACGATTTTTGCTACAGAAAAGAGAAGTTGCGGAACAATATTTTCAATAAAACTGAGGCGTCGTTCGGATCAATGATATAGATATACAGTCGAAAGTATGCATCCTCTAGCTGTGTGAGAAGAGACAATAATAATATTTAGAAAATATAGAATTCAATGACTCGATCGGTTTTTCCTGCTACTTTATTAGTAGCTATAGTAATAGTAGCTAGTTTAGTCATAATATTGTTCATCAACATCTCGAGCTCTAGGTATTTGAGGGAAGAGAGTGAAATAGGGTAACTACTCTAATTATTCGCCAACCTCTAGTGATCAACTCCATTGACTTCTTTTCTGTACATGCATCTATTGTAACGCTTGCGATTCTTTTGCGAGTCTCTTGCAATTAAATCCTTCAAAGTTTGTAAGAATCACATCGTCATGACCAATTTTGAAGGAGTCAACTCTTTTCTGGCAATGATGTCTAACGAGATTTTGATCTCGAAACTGGGCAGAGACTGGACTCGGTGGCCAATGAGGCAATACCAATGAACCGTTTTTGCCTCATCTGAAAACTTTGAGGAAATTTCAAGTAGCCATCTGAAGGACCGGGACGTTCACCATCATACTTCTTGCTGATTTTTATGGTTCAATGAATGATGAAATCACTGATGTCCCTCGTTCACCCCCTCAAAATTATGTATCCTTGTGTTTACATTGCAAGTATTCCCCATCAGTTTACGCGCAAGCCCCACCACGAGCTACTTAATGCGCCACATCTCGCTCGACTTGGAAACAAGAAGGTCTCGTGGTGCAATCGCTCGTCAAAGACGAACGACCGGGTCGCGGTATTCGCGGGCCTTAGAAGTGCACTTCCGGCTCGGGCGCAATTCAGCCCTCCCGCGCGATTTTATCTTATACTCGAGCAGAGCTGCTCGGGGCGAAAGTGGCCCCAAAGCTTTGGCCGCAGTTCATCGTCCCGAGGTGGTTAGCGCAAGACCAGATTCTCCATAGGCCTCGTTTCGCCCGCTCCAGTTCCGAAACAAGGTCGGAAACGGCATCAGACTCTCTGACGCCTCGCACGCGAGATATGGGACTCGTTATAGCTCGCGACGCTGTAATCAAAAACGAGTGCGAGGTGAGTGTGATTTTGGGTGCGATCATCTTTGAATTTTGGTGTTGCCTGTGACGAGAGAGATTTTATTCCTCTCGATTACCAACCTTTGTTTCTCGACAGAGTGAGTTCAAATAGAGGAGTTATGATGTGAAGTCACAAATTTCTCTATATCGATAGCACAGAGTAAAAAAGAACTCACTTAAATCGCCAGTGGAGAAAGGAACTATCTGAAATTGCCAGTGGAGAAAGGAACTATCGAAACATTCTTGGTAAAAAAAGAACTATCTAAAATTTTTTGGTTCAGAAGGAACTATTTAAATTTTTTTGATCACAAAGGAACTATGCAATATTTTTTTGTCAAAAGAGAGCTGTCGAAAATATTCTGATGAAAAAAGAAATAATCCAGAATCGTCCCAGATTTTGCAAGGAGACACCCATGTAGATATGTCTTTTTCGTCCAAAAAATTTTAGATAGTTCCTTTCAAAACAAAAAATTTTAGATAGTTCATTTTGAACCAAACAATGTTCAATACTTCTTTTTGAACAAATAATTTTAGATAGCTCCTTTCTCTACTGGCGATTTTAGATAGTTCCTTTTTACTCTGGCCCATCAGAATTATTATTTACTGAAGTATGCGACGAAACGTTGAAAAACTGTTATCTCATTCCGCCGTGTCATAACCACTGGAGTTCCAGATTTGCTGAAAAATGTCTGTGGACAACAATGATTCCAAAATCCCAAGATAGCATGATTAAAATTGACTGAAATCGGACCCAGAGGAGAGAAAAAAAATAATATCTTTCGAAACAGTTTAACTGAAATGGTTTATGGACTCTTTTTCGTGGATTGATTGGAAGCATTTGCTCTGAGTACAATAGAATTTCCCATGCTCTCTTGAATCAACTGTTCAAAACGTGCCTGTTTCCAGTAAAATGTGCTTATTTGCTCATTATCTCAAATTTTTTGTCAAGCGTCTCAATATTTTTCTTCAACGAGTTGCAAACAACCGATTTTTGTATGAACAATGATCGAATGAATTCGTGTGGAGTCGAGCTGAATTATTCCTCTACCACTTCAAATGCATGAATTCATGAATGACGAACATTACAAAGGTAAAATTCGATGAACCGAAGGGGCTTGGCCTGCGAGTAGGACCAAATAAATTCCAATCATTGATGAACTCTAGTAAGAATGAGTATAATAAACTGGAAACACTATTTTTTCTTAATAAATCAAACAAGTATAATATTCACGCGCATCAATAAAATTGAACATTGATAATTTTGTATACAATGAATATAAAAAGTTAGTCAAATCTGGAAAGAAAAAATTTGAAATTTCCAAGTAGGTTGAGTACTCACTCTGACAATAAGTCGAGCCAAGTTTCTACATTTAGTTCTATTTTGCAGACTCTAAAAATAGTCTTCGCGCGCCTCCTAGAGATCAACATTGTAGATGTTTCCAACCAACGTTTAATTCGCCGGCTTCAATTTCCCTGTGATTTGATATATCTCATGCTAGAATTCAAGTTCATGGATGTTCAGATTTGAGCTTGGACGATACATCTGCGTATGCGCCCGTGCATATCCATGCAACTATTTCGGGTGCACGCTTTCACCCGACTCGATTCCAGTTGTCGCAATACATACGCACAACATGGCCATAACCCAGTTCGAATGAGTCGTCCTGAATCGATGGTCATTGTCTCTTCGCAATTCACTGTATTCACCTGACTGCCGAGTTCTCATACTGCGCTCTCTTCGTAACGAGCATCTATGTAATGTATACTCATTGTTCATTCGACCCCATCCTCGAGTGACCGAATGAATTGAAAAAACTCGCCAATGACTTGTATTATCCAAATTGTAATTTTTAGATGAGGGATTTGTCCTTTATGATTGTTCAGAAACTATCCATGACATGGTCTTCAACATTGAATAAATGATCAAAGCTCGCAAGCCAATTCTGATAACCACCGATGGTATGTAAGCTGATCCGCTCGAAATTGCGAGAGAAAAATGAGTGTAGAATCCAGATTGACGCAATCGATGTCAAGATTGTGCAATGCAAAGTATCAGCTGTCATATCAAGAGAGACTTTTTTGCCATCTGCATACAAAAGGTGAGAGGTCAACAAGAAAATCAATCCGAGAGAGGATGTATCATTGCGCTCGTTTTCAGTGAACCGCATAACCCGCACTGAGTCGCAAAGAATCGGAAGCGAAATCTGAGAGGATCGAAAAATAGTGCCGAGAACGATACCTCAACGACGCTTGAGTCTCGCGATCCATGAACAAAGCCCAAGCTCGTGAATATACGAAGACTGAGCGTGAAAAACATCCGCACTCCGAGAATGTAAGAAATGCGATGCAGTCCTCGATAACCAAGCATATAGTATAACCATATGTGTGCGATTGCGCACGGACTCGGATATAAAGCTTTCACGCGTTCGCGAGCGCGAATCCTCAAGCGGGCAACCATATGGATCAGTGATATTGAATTTATTGGCACTGGATCGAGCGCGGGAATGTAGCATGAGACGAGCGTCTAGGTATTGAGGCAAGATATTCTTCACCCACACAAAAGCACTGAAAATAGTATTGGAGATGTACGTTGCAGATACTGTACGAAGCGAACAGCCCGCAAGAGTTTTGCGAGCTTTGACGCAGTTTGTTGTGATGCGCAATTATGCTGTTCAAGAGCTTGCATGCATAAACGGGTCGCCGTGGGGCGAGAGAACGAGTAAAAGTGGAGCGTCGCGTTGATCGGTCGACGCGATAAGGGTGCGTCGCAGACTTGGCTCTTATATCTGCGTCTATGCCTCTTGAGCTTGGAGCGCCTCGCAACTTATGAGGATTCACATGGTAATGCTGCGAAAATTTGCATATGAGATAAGCCACGCGCCGCTCCTCGTCATGTATTTTTCATGCGTCGGGTCGGGCACTCGAATAGAGATTTTCGCTCGAGAGAGCGTGGCGGAATCGTAAGATGGACGAGATCTTTCAAGATAGGATTGTTATGCACCGTCGAATACTACTTGAGGATTCATATGTGCTGAGCATCATTCTGGTCTGATGATGTATAACATTATAATTTTGGTTGTATTGCAGATTTCGAGCTTTTGAAGCGATTACACAGGCCCATCATCCGAAAAAAGAATTATGAATGAAGATACTGACTTATACCATACCTCCAGGAAAAGCCAAATGCGAATTCAAATCCGAGAAAATGAGAGTTTCCGGAAAAATTTTTGTTTTAAACCAAGAAGTCTATCACGAAGCGTGGGAAAAGTCGTGAGATCTCGGATGACCCGATAGCGACATAACACATACCAAAGGCAATAAAAACTTGCTGGGGTGGTCACAAAAAGAGTCCGAGCCATTGCTGTGAGTACCGTAGTGATTTTGAAAGTGGTAACCGCAGTCGTCGTGGAGGTCAGAGTCCGGAGGCGGTGGTCGTAGTAGCAGTGTAGGTCAGAGTGGTCGTGATTATCATGGGGAGTGGTGACCGTAGTCGTGGTGAAGGTCGGAGTAACACTAATGGTAATGAGAATGGTGACCGTAGTCTTGGTGAAAATCAGAGTGGCCATAGTCGTAGTGTAGGTCAGAATGACCGTGGTGGTCATGGGGGCGGTGGCCATAGTCGTAGTGGAGCTCAAAGGAATCGTAGTGAGGACGATAGTTGGAGTGACCGTAGTCGTCATGGAAGTTGTGACCTGAGTCAAGTAAATCAAAGTGATCGTAGTCGTGGTGAAAGTCAGAGTGACCATAATCGTAGTGTAGGTCAGAATAGCTGTGGTGGTCATGGGGGTCGTGGCCGCAGTCGTAGTGGAGCTCAGAGTAACCGTAGTGGTAAAAGTCACAGTGACCGAGGTTGTCATAGAAGTTGTGACCTGAATCAAGTAAATCAAAGTGACCGTAGTGGACATGGGAGCGGTGAAGCTAGTCGTAGTGTACGTCAGCGTGACCATCGCGGTCGTGCAAGCGATAACCGTAGTCATAATGAAGGTCAGAATGGCAGTAGTTGTCAGGGAAGCGGCAACCGTAGCCGCAGTAGGAGCCAAAATGGCCGGAGTGATCATTGACTTGGTTATCGTAGTCATGGAGGTCAGTGTGACCGTAGTGGTTATGGAAGCAATTACCGTACTCGGAGCAGGAGCTGGAGTTGCCGAGGTTTTATTGGTTTATGATAACTGTTCTAGACCATGTTCTAGAACAAAAAGTGCCAAACAGACTCAAATTTGAGCAACCGGACACACACCAACGAAAGTTTTCGCATTAGTACTGTTTACACTAGCACGCCGCGCCTCGTCCATGTAAGTCCGCTAACACGAATTTGTGCCTGTTTGACAATTTCTATCAGGGGCCTAAGGCGAAAAGTCTACTTCACAGCTATAGTCACTGCTTCCATGGTCACTAAAGTCACTCTGACTTCCACCACGACTACGGTCGCCGCTCCTGTGAGAACTGTAGACGTTCTGACTCCGTTTATAGTTATAGCAATGACTCCGATGCTTCTTGCGATTATGCTGACAAATTCTCATTGCCTCTGGTATGCCTAACGTTTTTCTCGGGTCATTTGAGACCTATAAGCTTATAACCTTCCTCATAGCCCACAGACGGCTTTTTGGGTCGGACCAAGTTAATTTTTCCAAAACTCTTTACTTGGTTATAAAATTTGATCCTCTTTCTGAATTACGAATTAAAAATCCAAAATACCTATGTAATGTGATTTTCGACCCCATTTCCTCGAAAATGCGAGCTGTTGGGGGAAAACGGAGATGGGGTTAATCTGAGATCAGATTCGAACTCAGCGCTCAATTCTGCCTAAGATTATGTAGGTCATTATCTTGGAACACGATTCTTTTTTCAGATCAGGCGCCTGTGTTATTGATGAACAGAATATATACCTATGTTATCGAGCGAGCGATATTTTTGATGGAAAGCGAGCGACTTTTTGCAGCGAAATAAGAATTATGTTGAAGTGCAGCAGAACTGATCATGAGCGAGCGCATGGCGGAGTTCACATATACGTAACACTTCATCCAGTGGATCATGACATTTTCAATTTTTACTCGATATTTGCCAAAGAAAGTCGATGATCTAAAAACGTTATATTTGTAATAATAAACCCCCCCCCCCCCCCCCCCCCCCCCCAAAACCATGCGAACTCCGATCTCTAGATTTTTCCTGAAATACTAACTCTTAGCACACAATTGCCAAATAGAAGGTTTCATTCGATCACCTGAATGTGCCGTGATTCTCATTTTTTAGTTGCAACTGGTCAAAAAAATAGCTCGGGCACCAGAAATGTCTAATTCGGTACAACAGCGCAAGAGAAAGTTTTTGCGTGCCGAGTGATATTTTCTGGCCCGAACCGATGCCGAGGGTCGGAAATATCACGAGGACGCTAAATCCAAATTTTACGACCGAGGATCGAATATTATTTTGTGACTTTCACTCACAGATTGTCAGAAGAAAGTATTCTATGTTGATGGTCGCAAAAGCCGGTTTCACATCTCAAGCGATATTATCACAAGGTTGCAAAAAACTTTTATTGGCGTATACCATCGGATCCATACCAATTGTTATTGGATGAGCTGTGTATAATGAATTTACGAAGGCTTCACGCATGGATGCGCAATAAGTCATAGCAGCGTATAAAATTCCTACGCTTTGATTAATGCAAATTGGCCTTTTTGCCATCGTGGCTTGATGAACTATTTTGGTCAAAAAAGCAAGTACCAGCGAAATCACACTGACTTTCACAGACAAAAAACCTCTCAAAGGCAGCCGCTTTATACAGTACGCTCCCAATCCTGTGCATGGATTGAATCGCTGCACACATTTGAAGCTAAGCTCCGAAACTCTTCGCTCTGAAAAAAGTGCACTCCCTATCAAAGCAAGGGAGTACAGCGACTGGCTCGAGTAATTGTTGCTCACCGCGTTGAAATGCACCTCCTGGGGCCCTTACTTGCAGGTACAAGCTGAAAAATTCGCAGTTTCGAGAGAAAAAGAGAGAAAGAGAGACAGAGAGCAAGAGATTCACGTGTTGTCTCTAGAGCCAAATGAAAGAGCGCGTCTGCGTTTCACTCGAGCCCGTCTGCAAGCTCGAGTTCGTGCTCCCGCAAGCTTCTTTGCCTCGGTCGAGGGTAACGAGTCTCGCGTGGATTAAAAGGGGCCTGCATTGTGCATCTCGGCTCGACTCTCTCGCTACATACGCATATGTGCACATACGCTTCAGACACACTCGAGCCCTCCTCGAGGAAAATTCTAAAGCAGCTCGTGCAACTGAATTACGCGCTTTCCGCGACTACGTGTAGCGCGTTCGCAATTCTTTCCGCAAAGTGAAACGTCGTTATACGGAAATTATTCAGCCGTTGGTAGAGGAGATTAAATTTCCTCCACCGCTTCGTTTTCAAAGCGTCAGTTATCCCTTTCCACTTGTATATAGCGGAGGTCGCTCCTGATAAAGAAACAATATCAAACGAATGGCAAGGCGAGTGGTTGCGGCACTCGTTCCATCCTCTCTGGCGGTCATTGTCGAAGTTTTGCACGTAAACCTTAATTAAAATCTCCGCTCCGCGGCATCAATTCACCGCTTGCTCCGTGAATTATTCATGCGACGCGCGAGCCTGATGCAAAACTTCCATCTCCGCCCTTTTGTCACTGCCGGCGCGTGGCGAAACCGGCCCTGGATAGACGTATGAATTTTACATTCATCCGATATTTCAAAAACGTAGAACTCGCATCAAGAATAATATTACTGGTTCGAGAGGGAGAGAAAGACTCTACTCGTATAGATTCTTCAACACTTGGGTCTAAACTCGTTGGAGGTAATAATTCCTGCAAAAGTAGAGGAATATGTACCTCCAACAATAGAGGAATACAAATCCCTCGATTGGTGGTAAATTTTCTTCCAGCGCTGGAGGTGGAATGCAGAGAATATTCAAGAATGAGCAAGGTTTTCCTCCAATTGAGGCAAAGTTGATAAAACCTTCAACGTGGAGGTAAAATTCACCTCCAGCTACGATTCATCAATCCCGTAATGGCTTAGAATGCGATGATAACCTCGAATGCGTGACTCGTTCACGTCAAATTAGCACGCAAAATGCTCACACAATGAATTGATACTTCATGAAATCCAACTCAGCTCTCACGAATAAGATATTATGAAGAGGTTCGGAAGTTCAGGAGTTTACCATTATCCTTGTATATGCTAACAAAGCATGAAAGAACTTAAATTCTTGGAAACATATTATTCGAAATTGCCTCCAATAGTAAGTTAACGCAGTTTTACGTCCAAGCCAATTTTACCTTTACCGTTGGAGGTAAATATTCCTCTACTTGGAAGTATTTTTACCTCCAAGGAATTGAGAGTGAAGTGTACCACAACAGAAGATTCACGACGAAACGATCTATCATGTTCGTGAAAAAATCTCGAATCGTCGTGAAGAGGCAGTGATCCGAGGCGTGCAATTCGTACGCTCGTCGGTGTTCGCACCTCGTCTGACCACACGCGTACCGAATCTACTGAAACGTGTTGCGGTCCGCCCCATTCACCACTTCGAGACGAGTTGCTCCGATCGGTACGGGTACAGCACCTCTAGGCTCTGAATCTCATCGTCCTCGTCTCAAATTCCGCCCATCGCCCGACTAAACTACGTATACAACGAACCGAACAACCCATCAATCCATATTCAAACCGAATGCACCCACGCGTATTTCAATTGCAACTACAGCCCCTATACACGCAAACAGTTGCAATCGCCCAGGCAACGCTATAGAATAGATGAGCGCTGACCCAGATATCCTGGCGGGATTTTCAAATGAAAGTCGCTG
>JAPYYZ010003316.1:0-11760 GCA_030522705.1 Eretmocerus eremicus | reverse complement strand
CTTGTTTCGGTGAGAAATGAAGATATCCCAGAGGGTTTATGCTAATAGGCTCTCTGTTCCGAGATACAGCTATGGACATTAGCGTTGCCCATATAGGCATGCATTAAAAAGCCACATTTATAGGTATACTAGCAATGCTAATGTCCATTGCTGTATCTCGGAACAGAGAGCCTATTAGCATAAACCCTCTGGGATAACTTCATTTCTCACCGGACCAAGATGATTCCCAGAGTTTTGGCCAAATCCGTGATCCGCAAGGTTGGTCTTTTACTTGTGAGTGTGAAGTTTAGATTCTGGTACTCAAAGATGGACGCTCCGAGTTATGTTAACCGTAGCCCGGTCATTTATCCTTCATATGGTTCACGTGAGTAGTTTCTTGAAATCAAAGACAAATATCTCTTCAAAATCACAAAATTTCTGCGTAATTAGAGAGTAATGTCCTAATTTTTTTTGCGTATCGCGCACGAGCAGTACGTTTGGTTTATAACAAGCACATCGTTCTCAGCATTTCTACGTATCACGCGCGAGGAATAGGTTTTAATCCTTTTAACGAATCACCAACAATTCGCAATTCTGGTGAATCCAAGTTCAAAGCCTGCTGGAAAATTTTCATCGCTTCTCACCTCATTCTAGCAGTGCGCATTACGTCTTTGAATTCGCATATACATGTGTTTCAATCTATCTTAATTATTCGGGCATATCGTAGTGGAATTTCATTTACCTGTAAATTACTTGGCATTATTTCCGCATGGTTCAATATATTTAAAATTTGAGTCTCGTTGAAATTGCTGAGGCCAATAGACTTCGCACGTCCCGCTCTCACTTGTGCTTCCATCTCCTAAATGCAGAAGAGATGAACTTCGGTTATTATATTTTTCGAATCATATGATCACATACCGAATACCGTGGATCTTAAATCTCTTTTGAATATTGTTTAACACCGTAACGTTACCAGAGAATTCAAGATCCATAATTATTTTTCATATCTTTTTAGGATTTGAGAGATGTTGCAAGGTCTATACGATCTCAAATATTCTTCATAGTCCCTGGACTTGTTTCAAGAAGAATCTAGATTTGAAATTCCCAATTTGGAGGGAATATTTCAATCGATCTTGAAGGACTATAACAAGGAGAACACCAGGGTTGCGAATCACAGATTCTGATCGAACTTTGGGAATCTCCTTGTTTGGGTGAGAAATGAAGATACTTCGAAGAGTTTGCTCTAGTGAGCCTCTCGTTCGGAGATACAGCCAAGTATGTTAAAATTGCCCATATAGGCTCATGTTGAAGAGTCATATATCAGGGCGCGCGGTAGCGCGCCTCGGCAAGTATTAGGCTTGAGCTACCGTGCGTTCTATACTTTAAATTTGTTAACCCTAACCTTGCTCTCCGACTTTGTTCGCAATTTTCTTTCTTTGGGAAGCGTTTGGCTCCGGGGAATGTCTCCGAATAGCTTTATTTAACAAGTAGGTGATGATTGAGGGCCACATTGCCTCCATTTTTCTTTTAGATTTTTATATCTGATGAGTGGGCTCTTAGGTTACTTCAAATTACTCTCCGCTCGAACTTTTCTCCATCAATTGTTTAAGACAAAAATTTTCAGACTCAGATTTCAAGACATGCACGTGTGTGAGTTATATGCATGGATACACGCGCATACGTATATGTATCCTTACGTAAAGGTCTTACCGACTTACGTTAGGTTGATCATCTATATGTATACGTTTGCCATTTTTATTGTTGATGTGATGAAGAAAAATCGTCTGCGTGCTCAATAATCTCGAGGCCGATAACTCCCATGGGAGGAGCATTCATCGAACGCAAAGAATTCGAGTCTCAAAGACCTTTTCACGGCGACTCATTGTCAGTATCAGGATTCGCACATGAAGTAAGTACACCCAGATTCGTGGTTACTTATACAGCTCCGTCCGAGATAGAATAACCTCAAGTCTGTTCATTCAATATCTCGTTTACTCTTATTACGAGCGATATCGGGAGAGTCATTTTAGTTAGTGATCAATTTGGGTTTAAACCCTGGTGATTCTATCGTCACAGATAAATGCCCGTCACGTAGTCAGAGCTTCATTACGAGACTAGTTGTTGATGCATCCGGGGGTTTAGGCTTCGGCGATTCCCATGCGCTACCTGCATGCCCCTACCTCCAGAGAAATGCGGACTAACTACGATATCCGAGCCTTGACGAGTTTTTCGTGAGACTTGAGATCGAGCTTCATTCTGTCAGATGAGTACACTCATTCGTTAAATTTACGTCAAGTCTTAAATGTGATGGAACGGAAAGCATAAAAACGGCGAATGATTTTCATCTTAGCATTTGCATATGGTGCAGTTCGATACCCTTATAATTTCAAGTTTTGATTCTTCGTGGAAAATCTATTATACGTTCCAGCTGCTCGATCAACTCCGAGAGTCCGAGTGCAAAGAGTTGTTGAAGCAGGCAAATCATCGAAGCAGCACTGCAAGAATTTCAATCGACTTTTCTTGAGATGTAGCGACATATTAGTCATCTCAGGGATATTGACATCCTTGGAGTGGCGAATATGAATTATCCAGATAGCGATTCTGCGTTGACATACACTACGAACCAGAGGGCCAAAAAATTTCCTCTCCATCTTCACGGTTCGTTATTTCAATGCCAGTGAGTTATGAAAGATTTTTACTGATAAAGATCAAGATTTCGAGCTTTTCTCAGGAACCTATTCTGAATATGTCTGAATTAGATCTTCCCTAAGAAATTAACTCTGAGCTAAATGAAATGAGAGATTTTCAAATTTTCACAAATTCCACAAGATTATCTGGTTCCTTCCTCTTCATAGAATCAATATGCAACTAAATGATCTCGAGGGTATTGACCAAAAGCTCCAAAATTTTTAATCAGAAACCCATTTTTGCCATTCATTGTCCGAGAACTGTTTGTCTGCTTCTTCTCGAAAAAGATCACCGTAATTCAAGAACACTCAGTAAAATCATATTTCGAGGACTAAAATATTGACTTTTTACAGCATCTCACCCGGAACCGACGATTTGTAGCCGAGATGATACTTTCTTATCCAAGATTATGCATTGTCCGTCACTCTTGAATGATGGTGATATTTTTCAAGAGAAATCTTCCCCGAGGAGGACAGTCATATATTAGACTAGAGACGAGGGGAGAAAATCAATCATGTAGCCCTCAAATTACTTTTTGGAAGCTTCCAGCTTCGAATCAATCTAAGCATTCATATCTAAAGAGAAGAGGGGGTAGAAAAGTAAAAAAAATTTCTCATCAGATATCCAAGAATAGAAAACCACTCTCAATTAAGCATGTAAATACTAAATTTTTGGTACGTTTCCAGCCCATTTGGGCTAAAAATGTAAGCATTATGTGAGATTTCGTCCAAAAAAAGGGAAAATGAGGATCTCACAAAGTTTTCTTGCGCATGCAAAGTTGTCGCTAACTCTTATCCCAGCGGAAGAGGTTTCCTCATGGTTTGACGAACAAACTCGTGCACTAATATAGTGAATATGATCAAGTGCAATCATTATATATCCATGGAGCTGAGAAACCTTACAAATAACCTCAAAATTGGGGTTTTTTCCGCAGCTCTTGATATTTGCATTGCATAAAATTTCCACCCTTGTATCCTAAAAGTAATGGATAGTTCGTTTCTATATGTCATCAAGAATCATACCATTCAAATATTAGCAAGATCCAGGAAGACCCCATGCGCAAGGAAACTTTTCTGTACTCGAAGCTTTTTCCTTCATCGAATGATGGGAGAACTCCTTTGAACGACTCTCTAGGTCACTTATGGTCTCAAATGATGATAATTCTTCTTTGTATTTTGAATTATCGTCCCGTGAAACCAATCATAGAGTCCGAGAAACACGATTGGGACTATTAGTGGCACAACCGAGTGGCAATCACTTTCAAGTGTATTTTTCATCATTTTTGACCCTACTCTTCCCTCAAATGCAGGTCTTTTAGCTATAAAATAATGTGGAAATTACAATATTTTCTAGCTCAAAACAGATACGTCGAGGAGAAACTGATATTGAAACACTTATCATTTCTTTAAAAAAACACCTTGAAATGAATGCCTCCCCCAGCTTCAATTTGTATAATTCGCTCATGATCACGCTATCAAAATTCTAAGAAACCCGTACGCTATGAGTATTGAAAACATGAATCTGTGTATGCTAGTAATTCTGAATTTTTTCCAAATTGTTGAGTCAGTCTCAATGAGAGAGAAAATGGAATGTATAGATGGATTTTATTGATCATCGACCTCCGTATTTTGGAAAAAAAACTTACACACGGAATAACCTGATAAAGTGATCTGTCACGTACATGCTTCATGTCAACGCGAGCTCTTCTATGTCCTCTCACTCCGTTAAAAGATTCAGGACATTATAAATTCACATTAGACAGGGATATCTGATCTTAAGCAGTAATTATTCTCACCGAGTGATTCATTTTTTTTCTCAAAGATTACCTTTTTCCACGCCACTGACGATTTGAGTGAAAGTTCAGCATTGGTTGGAAAAATGTAATTTCTACTGAGCTAAGATGTCGAACAAGCTCACTGTAGTGAGTCTCGTTATTTTGATACTAAGAAGTTCGAAGAGTAATGAATTATGAATGGCATATATCTTTCGGTGAAAGAAAATTACGAGGCAAGTATGAGACTCTCGCCCCCTCTCCCGCTGGTGAGATTAAATTTTCTAAAGATCTTGGGATGATGACCAATTAGTTTTGCCCTTTCTTCATCAACCAGAGGTATGGTATTAAATCAAGAGAATATTCAAATCTCGAGGTAGGGGGCAAGTATTCATGGACCAATTGTATCATTTTCCATTGGCTAATTTCATTTCCACGCAGCCAAGTTTCTTTGCATCATCGAAATGATACGACGATATTTTTGGAATCTACTGTAAGTTTTCAGCTGAAGTTTGAATCTAGTGGGACTATATCTATTACGTCGTTTGGAAGAGCGATGTTACTAAAGTTTTTCAACCTAGATCTTCTGTCTACTGTGCAATGCGACGTTGGTGGTTTTATTTCCTCAAATTTCTTTTGATGAGTGGCATTATACTTTTGGCGAAGTTTTGAGGATTTTACATGAGTACATTGTTGGAACTGACTCAAGGTATTACTATCTATTGCATAATTTTCTGAGGACTGTGAAGTTTGTGAGGACTGTGAAGGACTGTGAGGACTGTGAGTAAGATTTTCTTGACGGCGGAGAAGTACATTATTGACGTCTCTAATTTCATTATTCAAGAGTCTTTGGCAATTACGGGAAACAGCCGAACGAGCTTATTGACCCTCTCGTTTGCCCCCCCCCCCTCTCTCTCTCTCTCTCTCTCTCCCCCACTGTTGTCTACTTCCAGACGTTTGACGTCAGTTCGACCAATACCTCACTCTTCTCAATTTTTCGACGGAAGCCAGACTATGTCTGCGCTTGAATAAAAATCTTTGTAACTATGTCGATTCGAATTAGAAAGAGTAAGTCTCCGTATTATCGTACATCTGTCATCGCTTGTAACATGTCACTCATTGTTAAAAAATTTTATTTGTTTCTATAGAATCCCCAGTGCTAATATTTCACAACATGCATCCCCAATGCTAATATTTCACAACATATTCTGATCTCCCATCAGTGACGTTCTATTTTCAGTCAGTCACTAGCGTTTTGGGCGCCAGATATTTCTTCAAGCGATTAAAATCATGCCAGTTACAAGGGCGGAATCGACTTTTTACTTGTAACTCAAGAGGAGTGATTGCATGGTTTCAACTGATAACTTTGACGGCGCTTACCCAACCAGTCTGGAAATTTGATAAGAATTTTGAAACACGTTGATTGATCATATATTTTTCGCCCGAAGGTGTGCCTGTCAATGAAACAAAGTTATGACACTCCCTCGCCGCGTACGAAGATTCTATATAATTTATGATCTCCGTCTAGTTACTATCAATATAGCCGAGGCGTTGAAAAATTCGTCACTCTGGAAAATGCATCTCATTCTACATAAAATGAGCTTCAAATTCAGTGATCTATGAGAAGTGTACCTCACGGCCTTCTAAAATAAGAAAAAGAACAATGAAAATAGGCTCTTCGAAAGTCGAGTTAAGAAAGCGGTTTTTGGGAGGTACACAAGCAATAAGATCGACAATCCACTAGATCCATTTGTAAACGATCATTTGGACCATCAAAGATACTTCTACAAGTCGTTGGCTTCATTGCTAATGTCTGAGAGTAATTCCGGCATATTTGGCAAATTTCGAAAACTTTCATTTTTCCCCGTAACATAGAGGCACACTGCTCTAGAGCACATATTTTGACGCGAATGAGCTCGAAAGGTATGCCATTGACCATGTGACTTACTTGGTGACTTTGCCGCAAGGATGGTACGAGAAAACCGGACGAAATGATCAAAATGAGTAACGCGGCTGTATTCACATTTCGTCGGCCCATTCACGGTGAAATATGTGTTCAAAAGTAATATATTTCAATTTTGGAGAAAAAAATTTTTCCAAGAAAATGGTCCGAATTTCGGTAGTGCCCGTATCTCTGTTGGAATATTAATACCACCAGAAATCAATTGACCAGAGTGATCAACTTTTATGTTCACCTGCAACAAAGTTTTGAAACATCTTCAACGGAATCTAGAGAAACTCATGAACTTCCATTCCATAAGCTGAAACTACCTGAACCAATCGAATGATATCTGTTATCACTTGTCACCCTTCAGAATGTGCTATCTTATCCTTGTCGACAATCTTATTAGTTTTGGCATGATTTTTCTAGCACCAAGTATTGGAAATCATTAACTTTGAAGAACCTCTTTTCTAATTCATAACGTTCTTTTCATGCGCAATCTCTAAGAACGAAAAAACTCAGTCCTTATAAGCATTGAAAAGTAGGAAGAATGGGTCGGGCCTCATTTGAGTAATCGTTGTTGGCTGAACCGTGCGCTCATTAGAAAACATGTCACATCCTAGAGCTTTCTCAGCTCAAGATGATGATTATATCATTGGAGTGACCTTTTCAAACTCATAATATAATGAATAAATGACAGTCCTGATCATTTTGATAACTTTTAATCATCAAGTGACCAAAAAACGGATATTGGTAGAATGGTGTAAGAGTCTCTCCAACTAATGGAGTCTCCTGCCAAGGAAGATGAGATGATTGCATAACTCTGACATAATGCAGATTCGGAGAAAAATACGTGTCCTCTCATTTTGTCTCCAGAATCATATATCTTATATAGCTTGAGTAACCCATGGTTTGGAGCACTCTCTCCGGAAAATATCAAATGGAATTAATTTATGTACATTTCGATGAAGATTGGATATGTTTGGAGCAGTCAAAAGTATTGAGATGGATACATTCTCACCCTCCACACTGCCAAATGGTCGGTACTGTAATCCATCCGGAGGGTTCCATCATCGTTCCAAATAAATGGGAAAGTGGATTCCGGCGTCGAATAATTTCTCTCAAATGTTATAGGCTCATGGACTAAGTACATGTCGACGTAATCTAGTTGAAGATTTTCCAATGATAGTTTCATATAAAACTCGACATCTTCAGGACGATTGCCAAACGATCCTAGCTGGAAATTCAAAAAGACTGTGGTTATTGAGCCATCAAGAGAATTAAACACTACATATTCTTGCGACGTGAATAATATTACTTCAGAGTTTCGATCACGCATAGTTTGTTTCAATGTTGGGATATTTCCGTTCCACCCCGCCTCGCTCCGTCTCACGATAAGTTCACCAGCTACAATTTCGCGGACCATGCGGTACATTCACGAAGCTTGCCAATCGTCTTAGGTGCATCGTCAGCATTTCAACTGAACTCTGTATTTTCTCCTTAGGTGCTTACATGGATTGTCGACATTGACGACAATCTGCGTGGCAGTCAAATTTCTCTGATCGACCATTCTATTAAGTATTTCTACTCAGCATTACTCTCTGGAATTTCTGTTCTTTTGTACTTCCGTCGAGTGTGATGGATTCACTTCGTTGTGGTCCGGAGAAGATTTGTAACCATTTTTGACCCAGAATAGTGAAAGTCCATTTTTATTGCAATATAACGTTTGAATAACATCATCGGCTTGACTTCATTATCAAATAGACTCAGATTGAGTTCGAAAATACAATTTCATGATTCATAAGTCAGATTTTCTCAAAATCATCATGTCGATTCTCTGTAATTGGACAAATTTGAAATCTTGACCCAAATAAATAATGAGAACGGACTCATGAAGTTCTGGCTCAATACCGCCTACACCCAGATAATTATTCACATACAGGTATTATCAATGGCGCCGAGCATGCCCGTGCCACTACAATCCGGCTACCAATAGACACACTCGCGCAGAGAATTATCCGTTATATAGTCAGTGAGTCGAAAAATGATTACAACACCAGTCCATTAGGTTGCGAAGCACGCCATGAGTATCCACAAGAGAGACGAATATCCAGAGCTTTCAAGAAGGACCCAATACCCCTGACTGAACAGTCGACTTCCCGCAAGTGAATTCACTCGCTCATTTCTCTTGACTCCACACGGCGAGGAGTTTGCCAGATTGAAAACTTTGCGGGCCCCGAAAATGACATGACTTCCCTGGGATTCCGTTGCGCGGACAACATATTTTGACGGTCGCATCGCACATTTCTCGAGCACACCACAATTTTTGCGAGCCGGGCCATAATTTGTCCCGCTGGCAAATCCCGGTCCGTCACGAAAAATTAGTCCGCGGTCAGATAATGTACGGCATGGCCAAGAAACGAGCGGCGCGACCGTCAAATGTTATCCGGGCAACAAAATCCCAGGAACGTCTCGTCATTTTTGGGGCCCGCTGCGTTCTTAAGCTAGTAAACTTCTCTCTGTGGAAGTCCATCTGGAGTCAAGAGCAATGGTTTTCGGGCACACTTCGAGTGAAGTAGAACGGCCACCCTTAGACTGACACCCGATATCTCTCGTCTTCAAGTTCTTCCAGAGGATAGGAAGCTGACCTTCGAACCCTTCGAGAGATGGATCCGTATGCCGCCAACTCACTGTCACACCAAATATTGTCAGGATGAGGCAGGACAGCCCCAGCTCGTTTTTTCAGAGTAGGGGAAATGCTGTTATGAGTTGCAAGATGATCGCCCATCCTGAGATGTAGGACTCCCGGACCTTACGCTGTACCCACCAAAAACCCGCCTCTCTGACTCGCCAGTCCAGCGGGGGGCTGCCTTAAAATTACTTTGCATTAGGAGCTTTGTCTCGCGCTTTAGGTATACTCTCTTGTTATGCCACGTCACGTCTGTCGTCTATTTCTTTAGTCTTCCTTCTTCTTCGGGGTGCTCATTGTTCTTCTCTCTTGCTCTCGTCACTGGTCTCCTGGGTGCTCAAGCGGCTGATTGACGCTGCAGGCTCCTCTCCTTCTCATCTTTTCGGATTATCATCAGCTTGTAACCTCATCCCACGCTTCTTCGTTCTGGAGCATAAAGCTCACCAGCCTGTCTGGGATTAGAGCATTCCCAAGCCGTTCTTTGAGTGCGATTCTCTCTTTACATGTGTCACTGCACTCGAAAAGCGTGTGCTCCGCATCATCCCAATCGTTGTTATGGATTTGGCGATTATCTCGTTTCTTGAACCTGGTGGGGTGATCCTCAAAGCAGCCGTAAATGCTTGGAGTTTGGTAACCCAGAAGTCAACCTGTCCGCGGAGGCGCTCGACCGATTCGACTACGTTGCAAATCAGGAGGAGCATCCACTTCTCTTTCTCTCTTCCGGTCTTGATTCATCCCACTCCATGCCATTCCATGAGTGGGATGGCCCTTTCTCGTTCTTTGAGGGCTTCTTTATGAGCCGGGGTGAGCTTGCTCCGCTGGTTGAGCATCTCTTCCCTGCCTGCCCAACATCTCACTCGCTCTTCGATGAGCAGGCCGATAGGCGGAAATCTCGCCTGGATGCATGATGCGTTTCCCAAGACCCTGTGGTATGCGCTGACCGTGTGCAGTGCCACCCTCCGTTGTACTGGCCCATTTGCTTGTTGATGAACGTACCTTGGATAACCCGCACCCGATGACTGCTCCAGAGAACATTATGGAGGAGCTAACGGTGTTGAGTAGCTCTCTTATCTGAGGTTGGGGGTTGCCGATGTTCGACATCAACCTCTGCAGGGCGGCCAGTGCCTGGCTTCTCGGCTTCAAGGATAGAATATACAAGAAAGGGTGATTTTTTTCCAAGGAAGAAAATGTCCTTTTCATCAGAATTACCTCCCAATATTATAAAGTACTAGTAATGAGCCGGCCCTGAATCCCCCTGAACTCCTTTGAATTATGCTGAAATCCACTGAATGCCGTAATTTCCTCTAAGGGCCTGGGAATGCCATCGAACTCTACTGACAAATCAAGGACCAACCTTGTGGATCACGGATTTGGCCAAAACTCTGGGAATCATCTTGTTCCGGTGAAACATGAAGATATCCCAGAGGGTTTATGCTAATAGGCTCTCTGTTCCGAGATACAGCTATGGACTTTAGCGATGCCCATATAGGCCCGTATTGAAAAGCCACATATATAGGTATACTAGCAATGCTAATGTCCATAGCTGTATCTCGGAACAGAGGGCCTATGGGACTCAACCCTCTGGGATATATCCATTTCTCACCGAAACAAGAGGAGTCCCAGAGTTTTGGCCAAATCCGTGATCCACAAGGTTGGTCCTCTACTCGTGAGTTCACATAAATAACCGTGATATGGGATGAATATGGTAGGATCTCGGTTATTTTTTGGGTGAAACTCAGGGGCATTCGCAAGGCCCTCAGAGCAATTCAGGGCATTCAAGGGAGTTCAAGGGAGTTCAGGTGAGTTCAGGGAAATTGGAGGGAGTTCAGGGGGATCCAAGGGCCACTCATTTTTAGTACCTTGAAATATTGGAAGACATATTCCTGAAAATCTTGAAACTCCCCTGAGGTCTACCGAGGACCCCTGAGAGCCCTTGAGCGCCCTCAATTTTTTCACAGCCTCTTTCTGTTGCGTCGTGGAAAGAGGGTTTTCATGGGAAGCGGCTCTTGTAACATACAGGCTCCCTAATATACAATCGTTTTTGAAGAAAATTATCCTCAAGATTGGCGAAAAGAATTTCTTCAAAAGAATCCCGCCATAAAGTTATGATTTTGATTCCAGCGGACTTCACTCGATCGGGAGTCAAAAGATCGATCGATTGGCCCTATTTCTCCTAGCCGAGCAATCCCCTCCTTGATGTTTTTCCTCTCAACTTGGAGATAGATTTGGAGGTCGTCCGCGTACAAGAGATGGTTTACCGACTTTCCGCCCAGCAGTCTACGCAAGTCGTTGACGTATAAGCTGAAAAGTAATGGTCCGAGAACGGAGCCCTGTGGAACACCCAGATTGGTTGTGAGCCAATCAGAACTACCATTTTTTGGAAAGACTTTTTGGGTGCGACCTTGTAAAAAATATGATTTTATCCACAGGAAAGCCGATCTCGAGAATCCAAGGTCTTGGAGCTTACTTAACAGCTTGGGTGGTGAAATTGTGTCAAACGCCTTGCTAAAGTCGAACAGTAGTAGCAGGGTGATCTTTTTCCTGTCAATTCTTACGCTGATGTCATCGGTCAACTTCAGAAGAGCTGTCTGCGTACTGTGGTGTTGCTTGAAACCAGTTTGGAAGCGATCAAGTAAATTTGTATTTCCGAAATACTCCGTGATTTGGTCATGGGCAATCTTCTCCAGAACC
>JAPYYZ010003315.1:0-23824 GCA_030522705.1 Eretmocerus eremicus | reverse complement strand
TCACTGTGCGCTGTTTGATTTCATGTGCACATTAGTTAGCAAGTAAGTGCTCCACGCAGGAATTATTTTGGTCTAGAATTTTCCCAGGCTCAGGTCCCACTGGGATCCCACTGGGGTCCCAGTAGAGCTCCCAGTGGGCTCCCTGTGGGATCATTAACCATCCCACTGGGATCCCAGTGAATTATTTTCAGCAGGGAAGGTTGATGTTTTTTCAAATAATAGTCAATTCAACCATCGAATTGAACAGAATTATGACATCTTGGGCTGGAAAAAAGCTCTTCGATTCGCGTGCATCAGAAAATAATTGACCGACCAATCAGAGCGCAGTGCAGCAGAGCTTTTCGCTGGTCCGGTGTAATGATTTTATGGGAAACTCAGAAACCCAATTCTTACTTGGACGTAAAAATGGGCCAAAGTTCCGAGAGCAAAGATTTTGCCGGAAGAATTAACATTTCAGGAGAAGTGATAATTGTTATTGACTATGGATCATTGTTAATGCAAGAGCATATATCTGCTCCAAAGAAAAAATATCAATCTTCATTCAAATACTTGGCACCAATGAATATATATATAGATGTAGACCCATAGGTATACTGAGAAACAACATGGCGCCATAACAGCTGATGAGCGATGCGCTCAACGCAACACGTGCAGCAACAAAAGTTGTGCAGAAGCGTCCAGTATTCTCCGTGCTCCGTAAATAAGTGTCCGCAAATTCGGCCCAGTTTAGCGGTATTTTCATTAGTTTCCATCTCTCCAATAGTTTCTTGATTTCTTTGTTCCTGTGCGCCTCGTGCGCGTCTGAACCTGATCCCGAGGCTGTCTGGGGCGCAAAGAAGATTTGGGGTCGAAAGTAGAGCTAACGCAAAATAATTAGCTACCTGTAGCTGCAGCCGCGAAGTGTGACCCGTGATCTGTGATCCTCGGCGAGGATCCGGGACTCGCCGGGAGGTTCTCGAGGCCTCCGCGATGGGTGTCCACGACCAGGCCGACTCCAAGTACAGCCTGATGGGCAGCGGCTCCAGCACCTCGAAGCTCGGCGCCAAGCGGCCCAACGTCGTCCTCTTCAACGGCAACTCCAGCCCCGCGAAGAAGCCCAAGTCCCAGCAGCAGTCCGACGAGCACTCGGACCAGCAGCAGCCCGGCTGCTCAGATGGGCCCATGAACAAGGCCAACGTGAGCTTGCAGCAGCAACGCAAGACCCTGCCTGTTTACAAGCTCAGGAAAAAGTAAGCTAGAGCCCCTTTGTCGCTACAACTATTAACAAGCTTAGCCAAACAAATGAAGGACAGAGCCTTTACTATCCTCCAACCACTTGTGAATTCTCAACAGCGACTCTTTGGTGGAGATAGTGCACCGCATCAATACTCTTTTCATTCTCTATTGACTACTCAAATGATGAGCAAGTAGGGAAATTAAAAATCTTCTGACTTGCGTATTTGGGTGACAGTATCTATATCTTTTCAAGAATTCAGGAATAAAAGAGCATGTTAATTTTTTTCATTCTGTGGTATTGGAACATACCCTCATTTTTTCTAAATAACTGCAAGATAAGCCATCTTTGTTATAATTGCCATGCAGGTTGCTGGAGGAAATCAGGAAGAACAACTCCTTAGTCATTATTGGCGAAACTGGCAGTGGAAAGACCACGCAAATACCGCAACTGCTGTATGGAGCTGGCATGGCTGGCTCAGTTGGTTGTATTGGAATAACACAGCCCCGCAGGGTAGCAGCTATCAGTATTGCTAAAAGAGTTGCTCAAGAGCAAAACTGTCCACCTGGCAAGCTTGTGGGTTATTGCGTGAGGTTTGAAGATGTAACATCACCACAAACCAGAATAAAATATCTCACAGATGGTATGATGGTCAGAGAAGCAATGACAGACGAGGTCTTGTCTGATTATTCCATCATAATCTTGGATGAGGCTCACGAGAGATCCATACAAACAGATGTGCTTTTGGGCGTTGCCAGAAGAGCACAAAAGTTGAGGAATCTAAAAAGTTTACCAACTCTCAAACTAATTATAATGTCTGCAACAATGGATGTAGACAAATTCACAAAATATTTCCAATGCCCTGCAGTATATCTGGAAGGACGACAACATCCAGTCAAAATTTTTCACACCAAAAAATCACAGGATGATTACGCGTTTTCGGCCTTGGTGACTGTTTTTCAAATTCACAAGGAATCGCCTCCAAAGTACGTATTTTGCTTTCGCTCTAAAAAAAAAAAGGAATGTACGCGACATGAACGAAATTTCACGCCAATTTTATCTATCTTTCAGCGAAGATATTTTGGTATTTCTAACTGGACAGGATGAAATAGAAGCTGCAGCCACAGCTGCCCGTCAAGCGGCCAAACTCTTGGATGGCAAAGGATTTCCTCCACTCAAAGTATTCCCATTATACTCAGCGCTACCAACTCATCAACAACTAGAGGCCTTCAAACCTTCAGTCCCAGGAATGAGAAAGCTGGTTCTGTCAACAAATATTGCTGAAACATCTGTTACCATAGGAGGTTTCTGACATTTTCACATCAGATTGTAATCGAATGTTTATCATCAAATCAAAACCTACCGTTGTATTCTGTTAATTTGTCGGACTGTCTGTAACTCATTATTTTAAGAATATCCTTGATTGATTTCATCCGCAAAATTAATAGTCTTTAACTTGTTGAACACAGGTATCCGGAGTATTGTTGACACTGGGGTTGTGAAAGAAAGGACGCACCATCCAGCGACAGGGTTTGACACATTGAAAATTGAAAAAGTATCCAAAGCACAAGCGTGGCAGAGGACCGGCAGAGCAGGCCGCGAAGCACCTGGAAAGTGCTATAGAACCTACACACTCCAAGAATTTGAAAAACTCAAGGATATGCCCGTACCCGAAATTCAGAGATGCTCTCTTGCAGGAGTTGCGTTACAGCTCTTAGCGATTGGAATCGACATTACGTCTTTTGAATTTATGGATAAACCTCCAGCAGATGCCATTGATACTGCAGTAGCTTGTTTAGAAAAATTGGGCGCTGTCAGAGGTATGCTCTTATTCTTTTGGTGTTAGAATGTTGTTCTTATCCTTGGTATTTGCTCATCATCGACGGAAAGTGATATGAATTGGCCACGAAAGTTGTCATGAGCATATAGAAATCATTCCAATGATTCTGGATGAATAATTTCAATTCTTTAATCGACTTTGAAAATATACTTGAAACACCCGTTTATACGATTCTGGTATTAATTTTCAGGCTCTCCACCGCAATTAACAACGCTTGGCCGAACAATGTCCCTATTCCCTCTTGATCCTCGATTTACTAAAGTTATTCTAGCATCAGTCGAACATAAGTGTCTTGAGGAAGCTCTGACTGTGATAGCTCTTTTATCCGGAGAAAATATCTTCCTGGATCCACCTGCTAAGAGGCAACAAGCAATGATGGCTAGGTCAAGGTAGGTAGTATGGCGCGTCTCTATTTATCAGTTGAAGATTTGCCCTTCCTTTTAAGTGTGATATTTTTCCCGAAAAGGTTTGCATCAGAAGAAGGCGATCACGTTACGCTTTTGAATGTTTATCGAAGTTATCAAGGTATCACTCAGAAGAAACCTTGGTGCCAGGAAAATTTCCTGCAGCATAGAAATCTCGAATACGCAGTGCATGTAAGAAAGCAGTTAGCCGAGCTCACTGAAAGAGCTAAGCTTGAAAAACTTAGTTGTGGGGACAACACAGAAAACCTCAGAAGAGCTTTATTCGAAGGCTTGAATGATAATCTTGCTGAGCTGCAAAGGGACCAGAAATACATTTCGGTAATTCTGCTACTTTTTGAAAAGAAGTTGAGATTAATCATGTTCTTAGTCTTGTTGATTCTTTCCTTGCACATGAAACATGACCTGTACATAGTCATGTAAAAGCAGGCTTGTTATTTCACTTCCATCTTTACTAAAAACTTCATTTTGAGTTTTGCTTATTACATTTTTATTTTAATTTTTGATCGGATGACATTTTCGTTCTGTTAAGCTAGTCTTCAACTTAATAGATTTGAATTTATGATTCGTCTGTTGATTTATGGAAAATTTATCTCGTGTCTACAAAATTGCTTCCTCTCCTTTGAGATTCAACCATGAACATGTATCTCTAATGCATGATTGTTATGTGTACTTATGTACTCTTTCTCTCACAAGAGAGTACAAAGGGCGGGTCACAAGGCTAAATTTTTTGGAAACGTCTCGTTTTAACTCCAAATGTAGATGTTTGAGGCCACGTCGTAGCCGTGCAAGCGTCCGCCGAACGGAAGCCGTTCCCAGATTCCTTGAATTCCTTAGCGATTTGGAAGAAATAACGGGTAGACGACTGTTCTATATACTCGAATCTACAGTCGTCTACTCCTCTTTTGATCCAAATCACTAAGGGTTTCGAGGAATCTGGGAACGGCTTTTCATACGGCGGATGCGTGGCTATAACAGGGCCTTAAAATTATCGAGTCTACTGGTCGAGGTTTTTAGAGTTGCAGTCTGTGATATCAGCATTCTTAGTATACCTGTAAATGCGGTTTTGGTATTAACAATTAGAGTGACAATGCTAAGGTGTAGGCTGTAGCTCTAGAACGCTTGATTGTTGGACTTTGTGGTCTTAGGCATCTCCTTTTGGTGGTGAAATGAGCTGATTCCCAATGTTTCATTCCAATTCATGGCTTCTATTTGTGAATTGGAACTGATCCCTTTTCTCCCGTTGATAATTATTGATAATAAATATTTTAAATGAACTTTAAATTCCTCAGCTATCGTCCAGGTATTCTGTGGCCATACATCCATCGTCAGTGCTCCACAGCGCAAAACCTCAACTTGTGCTGTATACCGAAGTTGTACTTACCGGGAAAAGCTATATTCGAGGTCTTTCAATTATTGATCCAGCATGGTTGAAAGAAAAAAATGGATCATCCGGGAAATCGGAATAAGCAGATTTGATCGAAAATTTCGTTGGAAATCTAACTCGGTCAGTGTAGTGAATACAGTGGTTTTCTTATGAAATTAAAACGGAACTTTTTAGGATCATTTTGAAATGAATTTATCACGGAAAAAGTGATAGTGTAGGACCATGTTTTCTTGGTGAAATGAAATCAATTGATTTAATCACAATCATGCTCAAAACGGTCCAAATAGTGATACATCTCTTCTGTGCTTTTATTTTATACGACTTTAATCGTTATAGATTGGAGAGTTCATTTACGTATTTCACGTATTTTGCACCTTTGAATTGAGCTTCACGCTCTAATATCTCGTCCGAATAGCGTAGAAGGGTTAATGCTACGGACAATACAAACGGCGTCATTAAATATTATCCTATCATTAAGCCAGTCGACTTTGATGATCGTTAAAATGAGTTTCGGTAAATAATGTGCATTTATTTATTGGAATGAGCATTTAAAAAAATTGATCATCAGGAGTACGGGATTGCGGAATACAAAACCGATAATCAAAAAGTCTTAACAAATTTTCTTCGTGGATTAAAAATGTTAATGCAATAAGAAGTGCTTCTGTGTTGTTGATGAAGTATGAATTGTTCATTCAACTTTCAAAAAATTTTATGTATAATGCAAAAAATGTTGATATATCACTGCGTTTATATATGTATATAAAATAGCCGTTATAAAGATGAAAGCTAAATTAAATATGATATGACTTGAGACCATTGAAAGAAAAATTGTTAAAATGAAGAAAATAATGATGCATTGATTAAAAGATTTTGAACAGTCTTATGCAATTTTATAGTTGACATTCCTGAATGTTTCAATTCGCGAAAAAATTTGCTGTTGTCGCCGAGCAACAGAGCACAACTTCGCAGTTATAGGCTGAATTCGATTTATTGCATGCTTGCCAAGCTCCCATTGCTTGGGAGCTTCCACTTTGTTGAAGCATATTAGTGGATCGGTCGGGGTAATTGGTCGCGAAGAGCAGCAACTTGCACGAGAAATTACTCGCAATTATTCATAAAAATGAGCAAATTTGGAGTTTTATTGAGAATGTAAATAAACTTGCATGAGATCCGCAGGAGTTGCCGAGACGAAGATTCTACTTTGACCTAATGATTGTAGTTTTTCTTTGATATCGGGTCGGAATGTACATACAATGCTTTACCTGAGACAGACTGAGAAGCATTTTGCAACTCTTGCGATGCTAGGCTCGACTCGATTTCAGCGAAAACGATATCTGCTTCCAAAGAAACAAATGCAGAGTTTTTGGTGTGACAAGAATCTTGGAACATATTTCCGTATCGATTTCAGGTGCTTTTGGATTTTTGAGTAGACTGCAATTACCTTCGAAACTCAGGAATTGCCAGGATCTTTCATCCAGCCTAGAATCCACAGTTGATTGTAAACACCTGAAAGAAACGTTGCTTGCATTTGAAATGCACATGCACATGCGAGGATGAACGGTGCGAACGAGGAGGGGAGATTCAAAAGTGAAACTCCCGCGACCGTGTGACTAAATCGGCTCCGCAATCAGTGTACTCAGTTAGTCGCGTCTATGCTTGCATAGTTGTCATACAGGTGGAAAGAAGTCATACAGAGGTATTTGACATTGAGGAGGCCGGAGAGGGAAGACTCTCGGCGGCCTGGCACTTTGAATACGTTGGAAGAGGAGGAGTGGTGCAGTGCACGAGGAGCGCGGCGGGTGTGGCACCTGCACCGCATTACGAAATAAGGTTCCCACCATAGTTCTCGCGTAGACGTAAACGAGGCCGAAGCCGATGCTGCGACGCGAGAATCCAAGGCAGCAGCACTTGGCGAGACGCGCGACGCTGGAGTGCAGCGTTCCCGAGAGCCCCGTGCCCCTTGGGTGCAGCAGTGCATGAGTTTTGGGTGTGCGCGTTGACGAGCCCCGGGTCCGAGATGAAGAAGCGCAGCCTGTCCGGCAACGTCGGCATCGGCCTCTTCATCGTCGGCGCTGTTTGTGTTGTGATTTCGTTCTTTTACCCAGCATGGATCGTCAGCGACCGAAGGATCACCAATGCCAAAGTCGAAAAGTTCGGACTCTGGCAGCATTGCTTCAGGTCGCTGGCCAACCCCACCCAGGCCGACGCACCTAAGCAATTCTACGTCGGCTGCAGGTGGATCTACGACCCCTTCACTGCAGGGTACTCCGAGATTCGTGGCTTCCTCCTACCAGGTACTAGATTAATACAATTGCCTCTTATCTCATCCTCGTCGACTTCCTGTGGATGACTCACATCCTCACTCTTTCTAGGTTTCATGGTCGCCACCCAATTCTTCTACACAATTTGCTTCTTGGCATTCCTTATTTCGGCTGGTCTTGTTGTCACCTACGCAACCTGTTGGAGCAAAGACCATCCAAACTATGTAAATCTCATCAAGGCGATAGCTGGTCTCCTTCTTATCGGAAGCATATGTGGTTGTATAGGTGTTCTTATTTTTGCCTTCTTTGGAAACAGCGATGGGTGGATGCCAGGTCATGCGAACAACTTTATTGGTTGGGCGTTCGTTGTAGCTTGTGTTGGTAGTGTTATTGGAATAGTGGTCAGTATTTTATTCTTTGTTGAAGCGAATATTCAGGAGAAGAAGCGCAAGACACTCTCTCAAACTAGATTTAATCTCGAAGCTCGAGCTTAAAGCCATCATACCAAGTGTATTACTGAATCTCATTCAATTTGTTGAGTTTGTCAATTTAAATTGACCTACTGTGGAAATTATCACTTACATATCAAGATTTTCTGTTCAATGCTACAATGCAGATATTTTCCTCAGAATCTGATGGTTCTTAGCTCACCGATCTTAATTGCATCACAAAACGCAATGACAGCCTCTACGATATTACATTTTTGTAACTGTAGTTTGGGAAATTCAGCTAATGATGACATATTTGAAAATCTGATTGTGCAACAAATTGTTGAAAGGGTGAGATAACTTTCAAGTGACGTCAATCGCCTATTATAAACTTTGTAGTTGCACGCTCATCATTTTAGGGCTAGCTTTGAAAGTTCTGTTCTTGTTCAAGAAGTTACCTGATAGAACCAAGTCCAGACCTCAAATTTTGAAGCGATTACCTTAATGCATTCTCAAACATTTATTGTAATGCTGTTGAAC
Organism: Eretmocerus eremicus; assembly: GCA_030522705.1. Classification (NCBI taxonomy): domain Eukaryota; kingdom Metazoa; phylum Arthropoda; class Insecta; order Hymenoptera; family Aphelinidae; genus Eretmocerus; species Eretmocerus eremicus. Next base: position 15,733 of record JAPYYZ010003315.1, on the reverse strand, counting down.
TCATTGATTTGAACTTGGCTTGTATCAGAATGCCTTTTTTGCCAAATTCATATCAAAAACAAAATTCAAGTGAGATTAGCAAATTTTTCTGACTTGATGTAGCATCTGGCTTTTTTATACATGTATTTGTAAATGTGTTCAAGCAAATTCCATCCGTCCTCATTGATTATGTATTAAAGTATTAGAAACTTAGGTTAACCTCTAAATAGAAGGTATGAAGTGCAAATTACCTCTTTCCATTAGCTATGGATTACTTTTAAAACTTTTTTTAGAAAAATATTTATATTTTTAGTCTCTTTGCAAATCCTCTTTTTTGGAGCAAAGATTTTGGGTGAACAGATTCAGAATCTCAAAGAATCTCAAACTAGTTATTTTATTCAATTTTTGAATTCAATTCCAAGGCTGTTTCAATTTCTGTAATTCCTCATCAAATGAGGATCAATCTGGCCAAACTTATTTATGTGAAAAAATGTTGACTTATCAAGAATGCTCAAATTCTATTGACTATGAGATGTGTGATATAGAATATCCGCTTCTCGTAATTGTACTCCAGGAATCAAATCCGTCCATAATGATTACTAATAGAAAATAAGAGATTGTTGAACAAGAAAATTATTTATAAAAACTCGTCTACATCGTTCATAAATCTTTTACAAATAAATTATTGTGTTTTCCATTAGTACCTATAGGTCCAATTATCAGGGATGATCTGAATTTTGCATGATAAATAAGTATAATTAGGATATCTAAGCCCAATCCTGCCGTCCTGGGAAAAAAAAGACGTAAGGCATAATAAAAGGCGAAGCTGAGATTTTCGGCAAAACGTCTCTTGGAAATGCGGAAGTTTAAAATTTTTTTTCTCAGTCATTTAAAATGGTGGAGACTTCTAGTTGACACTAAAACGTTGGTCTTGAAGAATCCAATTTAAAACTATTTTTATCTTATTCTCGTCGAAAATTGCCATCCGTTTTTCCTTCCCCAAGACGATAGAATCTTACTCTGAAATGAAGTAATACGTGGAACCCTTTCACGTCGTGTTGAACGAAGATGCAACTTGTGGATGAAGAAGACGTGTGAAGCAGAGGAGATAAAACAAGCTTTTAATCAAATCTCAAACATTACGTCGAAATAATTTCACACTATTCAGAAATTCTTCGAGAAATTTTATAGCATAGAAAAATTTCGCAAAATCTCCATCTTATTGACCCTTCCTGATACATAAAAATGAAGCTCAATTCAAGTACTCAACGAAATTATACGAATTCATTTATTTAAAAATTATTTCAAATAAATTGTAAGAGGCTTCTCTTCCCCCGATCCGCGTAAGAGACTTTAATCTTGAACTGGTCGATATTTGTGAGATCATGAGCGGTAGGATTGCAAAAGATTATTCGGCCAATAACTCTTTCATCACATTCGATTCTATTTTAGGAGAATTTGCTAGATGGTATGCCTCATCCATCCTATACAGGTGAAATCGTCGCGCATTGACAAGACGGAGGATATGTGTTTACGAAGTAAGTGAGAAAGATAACATTGGTACGAGTCTAAATGTCAATGAGGCATGATTCATTCGAGAATGATGAAAAAACGCTTTGTTCGCGTTATGAATGAATATGTAACGTATCGGCCGCGTAAAAAAGAGTCACTTTTTGTCACCTCGTTGAAAGATGTGATGAAAAAGATAGGCGCAGGGCCACGGAACGCGTCGGGAACTTTCCCCACATACGCGTAATGAAAAACGCTGCCAGTCAGGATCCTCCGAGAAATCATCAATATCTTATATTGTAGTGAAATACAGTTCCTCGAGTTTTTTCGTTTTTTGAAGTCAAAAGTTACATTGAGGTGACTCGGTAAGGCAGCATTTTTTGCTCGTCTTTTACCGTTCGTTTTGTTTAATGATCTAAAACTTTAGCTGTGGTTCAACAATTTATATCAAAGGAATTTCTCGCGTGTACGATTTTATTCTTGGATTATCGAAAAATTGATGTCTTTTGGTGGTGGGTCTGTTCTGAATTGGACCCGGTGAATGCAGTGATGGATAGAGAATGGAAGTGAACAAGTTTTGAAAAATATGAATAAGAGTTGCTGATGAGACAGATTGCAATATTACGCGGCAGTATGATGATATCGGTCGCACGCTCGGTGAATGAATTCTCGCGATGAGTCATTACTTCCAGATCATACAATGAATTTGCATACCACGAGGCAGTCCGTTCTCACGAATTATCGCGATGACTATATCTCGTAATATTACACGAAATGACGAAGATCTCTCTCCTTCATTTATAGGTTTACAATCGAGATAACTGTATGTAGTCAGAAGATGCTCTACTTTGATTATTGATTATACCCGTTTGTATTACACCGCTCCCATCAAATATGACTCCGTTCACCCAGGATATGGTAATACGTTGTACGTACGTAAGCAAAAATGGTTTTTTCGATTTTTTGAGCAAGACATAAAACTTTACTCATTGTCAGAGGCCATTCACACATTATCTTTTCGCGTCTCCTAAAAAATGAGGTGATCTCAATGTGGTACCCAATACTTTGTCTGAGAATGCCTGCCTCCTGGTTCCAGTCTACTCCGGTCTAATTTTATTTTCAAAAATCAAAAGATTTAATTTCGCGGCTGTGATTCATGAAACCAAAAACGTTCGTGAGTACTATTTTAATTCTGAGAGTACTGGCAATGTTACACAAGTGAGAGTTTCGCAATATTGTTTGTGTTTCACTCGACCAAGTTTAAGAAAGTTCCTCTGGTAGAGAATTTACAGCGAGTTTTCGTTGAAACTTTGTACACTTGCTCATTTTGACGAAAAAAAGTCATTTGCCAATTTTTGTGAAGCTAGGTTACCTCGCACGGAAGTTATCAGTGTGCCTATTTTGGCCACTTTAACATGCAGGCTTATGGAGAAAACTCGATTTTTCTGAAATTAAGAGGTTTGTAACAGCGAGTTTTTGATGAAAGTTTTCTCATAACCTTATCAATACCTAGAAAACATTGAACAGTTTTCTCAGAGGGCCCGGGTAACTTATTCCCGACAGAAAAAGTATTTCGCCAGAAAATCTACCATATGTCACGAATAAGTCAGGATTAAGACAAAAATCCGAATTTCGATGATCCTTACCCGCTGAACAACAATTTTTGGAGATGTAAAAATTCGCCATGGTCTTCTTCAAGGTCCAATTAAGGTGGGTTAGGTGGTATTTTTCCTAAAAATAGAAATCGCTGAAATTTCGCATACTGGAAGATTTCATGGGTTTGAAGAATATATCAAAATTTCAGGAGAGTCTTCAACCTAGTTTCCAAGATATTCATCACCCAAGTTTTGACAATTTACACGGGGAAGATAGGGATTTCGGTCTTGGCCTTAAATATCACAAAAACAGAACAATAGGAAAATCTGAAAAAATTCGTACTGATAGCTCATTATAAGAGGAGAATCTCTGTGAAATTGCGCGAAGATCGTCAATCTGGTTTTGGAGATTGAGAGCATTCATGTCAAGTTTCATCTAGATTGGTGGTTTCACTCAAGAGATATTCAATTTCTAAAATACTCTTTGGCGTCTGTCTCTCTTACATTCAGTTACCTGTCTCTCTCTTACTGCGTGAACCACCTTAAACTAATTACGGAGTTTCATCGAGTTTGGAGATGTCATTGAGAACTATCCCCTCCATACCAAAGGAACATCCTTAATAAGTTTGAAATTTCCTCGCTCAATGCAACTCGTAATCAACTTGTAAGTATCTAAAAATATTATGGAGCTCGAGAATTAATCGAGATTAATCCACTCCAAGAATTCTTTCACTAATACGTTATTCTTGATATCATAATTATTCAAATAGGACAAATTCTTCACGTTTTTTGAGAATGTTAGCTTATATCAATAACCCAGGAGGATCACAGTTTTGAAGTTTTTTAGAAAATTGATTCTATCTGAATGTCATGGCTCGTATTTACATTTCAGCGCGTTAATTAGTTTATCACTGTAAGGATAAAAATTCTCATTTTTCAATTAGAATATTTTATTACGAGATGATGAACCAAAAAATTGCGTGAAAAATGGCAGAATTGGAATTTCAAAAAACTTATGGAATTCTCGGTCATAGTACAATTATATATATTGCAATATAGTCGAAATTACTCCAAGAGTTTTCCGCGCATTACTTGAACATTTTGCTCAGTGGTACATTATACAAGTATGCAGAGGGGATTGTTTCTACTTCTTTGAGATATTGTTCTGTGTCGATAAAGGTGGAGTTTCTTCTTTCCCTTAGTCTTGAATTATAAATTTGTAAAATAGTGAGAAATATTCGCCAAATGTGAAAAACACTATAACAAGTTCGCAATAACCCACAAATCCCTTTGGATAATTTTCGAGATATGGAACGGTTTGTCCATAACAGGACAATTTTGCTTTGATTCAATATTGAGCACGCCAATATCAAATTAAAACAGACCCTGGAACAATATTTTATGAATTCTTCAAGATCCTTCTTTTTCGTTTCAGGTGGTTTGTGTATGATAATTTTCACAGGTTTTGGGATAAAAAGTTTTTCGCTCGAAATGGGCCAAATTACCATTGACGAAGCCAAAATAGTAAGGAACGGGACTTTATCCTTGTTTTTATCGTAACTTTGAAAAGGTGTGATCTAAATTTTCAAGTTGGCATCGAGAACAAGAACCAAAAGCATATGATTAATTACTCGTGAAACCTTCTGGAGCTTTTTCGAACCTGCTAGAACTGGATTAGTGAAAAACCATGAATCTGACTAGTACGTTCCCAACGTTGAAATTTCTTACAGAATCTTCTTTTAGTGTGATGATCAGGGTTCTAGCCCCAAAAAAATTCTGAGCTTCATGTCATGCAGTTTTCAGTGGGATGAGAAACGCCAATGAAATAAAAAACGCGGTTTTCCATTAGAACCAAAGACCGAACCCTGGTAATATGAGATCTAGCTGTTTGAAATTAGAGTAATACCTACACTACCTATCTTGATTTATAAGCCGCAATGAAGAGCTTTTTGAAAGTAGTTGAAAGCATCGGAATAGGTTTTTTGCATAATCAAGAAAAATGATTTGGTTACCCATTGCGTAGTCTTCCAAGAGTTCCAACGTTTCCAAGAATTATAGCCTCTTTTTCTTTGTTTTCGGTATGGATAATTACAATCGATATCCATGGCCCAACAGGTATCTCCTGTACGTTCACTCCTCTGGACCTTGCCTTATCATCTGCTGATACAGGCTCCAGTCACACTGGGCTCTCGAGAGTCCATCAGTTGATACCTTTCGCTGAACCATTATGGGTTGCTGGAGGAATTACAGTTTCCGTATTCATAGAGAAATCAATGTGTACTGCCTTATCTCGAGCTGAAAAGATGAATTATCAAGGCAATCTTTTATTGAAGTTCTTAATCTCTTTCTACTTCCGAAATTTCATCGTTATTCCTTATTTGACTTACAAATCAGTTGATCTCACTATGGCCGATGAAGAACCAAACCAAAATTTCATAAATACGTATAAACTTTGTAAATATCGATCACGCCTCAGCACTAGTACACTCCATCATGAGCCACAATCAAGTCAAATACTAATACATATTGGGAACAGAGGTCTTCACTATTTTCACTCTTTGAAAATTCTGAATATAAAATTCTGACTCGTTGGAAATCAAAGCAAAGTTAAACGAAAGTGTCAATTTTTTTCAGGTTACACTTAATTTTATGGAACAAAGATGGTGAAATCAATATGCTGCTACCTTTGGAAAATGTATTTGCTTTCCATCTTATCGAAAATTCTGTGCTGACCTACTTTTACGCGTTCAATCTCATAATTTTTCTGCACAACGTTCTTAGACGAATAAGCTGTAAACGTCGACTCCATCACCATTAGCGTATCTCATGCAAGAATGAAAGATCAAAAATATGCTTGCACCTCCTAAACATGAATGCACTCCTCGTAAATTAAGATGATGTCTAAAAAAAATAGGACTCATTGAAAATTTAGTTTGAGTTCTATAACAGGCTGTGACCCACTTTCGTGCTCAAGAGAGTGATATAAATAATTTGAGGATATCAGTATTCGCTTTGACGGTGGGTGAAAATATAGAGTTGAGGTCTTTTGTTGCCGTAGGGCAAGGTATGTTATTTCTTATTCTCGAGTATATTATCTTTGTCGATCTGAGAACTGAGATAAGGTAAACGTACCCAACTCGTCACCCATTATCCCAAATTTTTCCATAAATTTGACACACCTCAATATTTTTCGGTGTTACATTCAGTTTGGAGCATTGGAAGCCGAGTCATTCGAAATTGACAAAAAAGTGACTTTTTGCGAGTTTGCGATACTCAACTTGCTATTACGATCTCGTGTGGATCAGCTTGTTTTCATATTTCGTCCCTAAAATAAGTTCAGAATCGAATTTCGTCGCTCTGAAAAGTGTTTCTTGAAGTTTTCGTCGAGGAATCAATTCACACCAAGTGAAGAAGATTGCTTGAGCTTAAGACTGATGAATTGAGTTTTATTAGATAAATTCTCCAGGAGGAGTTGCGTTAATAACAGGAAAAAATGACAAATTGTTTTTATCGACATAACGAGCTCGTTCCAAGTTTTTCGGCGGCCCAAATCACTGATACCGTCATAAATCAACGTAGCAATGACCATTTGAAAGTTTCCTGTTTCACTCAACAAGAATTCTATAAGGCGTGCAATGGAGGAAAATGCAAAAAGTCACTCATTTCCCGCTAGCAAACACAGAAATCTTTTTAGATCACTCCAAATCACTTAGCTATTTTCTCAATTTCTAACAAACTTAAGAAAAATGCGTGGCAACGTTTGTGAGGGCGCCTTTCCGAGATTCGCATATGGTGTCAAGTTTGGTATACAGGTGCGGCGAGTTGGGCAGAGTTACCTTAGTTCTAACGTATCTTGATGATGGTTTCCATTTAGTTTCTAGGTAGCCGCAAGAATTAAAAAAAATAGTCTCACGTGATCATTACAGCATAGCCAATTGTGTATAAGAAGATTGTGGCTAGTTATCTGAGTCAATAATTTCTTAATTCTTCTCCCCTTGGTATAGAGCTGAAAAGATTCCAGAGTTACCGGATGAGCGCAGCATACAACAAGTGATTTCCTGAAGGCTCGTTACGCGTTCTTCCCAATAGAATCTCGAATCCCTCGTGGGATTGAAAGAGTAGTTGAGATTCTCGCGGGAGGTGCAAAAAAACTCCGGCGAAATGACGAGAAAAGGCGAGCAAAGCTTTAACAACGTGGCCGCCTTGAAAACGCTGCAATGAATGAGTAAAGTGTAAACAGGGTTTGCAATTTGGAGAAAACTTGTACATTCGCGAGAGTTCAGCTCGCTCTTTTGCCCGGCCAACTTTGCTCCGCTCACTCGAGCTTTTTTCCCTCCCCAAACGCGGCTCCCATTAAATCAGCAGAACAAATGCACTCGCCGTATCATCATCGCAGTTACAATGGCGACTCGCAAGAAAGCAAAGCGAAGAGGGGGCGGTACCGCAGAGATTGCGTATACTTGTGAATCGAGTTTTAACGAATATTTCAGAACGCAGCCAGGGGTTGCGATCGCGGCACCATCTCGCCGCGGCCAAGTTGAGAAAATACGAGAGGCTGCAGACGAGTGCGAGCGTCTGGGCGATTAAATGGAAGTACCGAAGAGAGAGAGACTGGATCGCGTGCACTCGCGAAATAGCGAAGCGAGCCCGATGATCATCCGAGAATTAAGGGGAGAAGGCTCGATGAGGTCAGACGCGGGCGGAACGAGTTGAGGAAAACACCCGCGTACCGCTTCTCACGGTCCTTCCCTCCAAAGCACGCGCTCGGGTCTGCATCATCAAGAATTAAGCCCGTTGCCCAAGTAGTTTGGCAAGTTTTCACGATCAAAAGTACCAGAGAGAAAGCCTCCCGCCTCTCTCTCTCTCTCTCTCTCTTACCTCTCTACACAGAGAGAAAATCAAACGAAAGCTGCCTCGCTAGCTCTCCCTTACCCTCGTCCGGGGGATCCGATTAGCTTTTGCGAAATGAAAATTCATCCGTCAACGGAGCCCTTGCGCAAACAGACTGTGCGCGGCACGTACGACTCTCGCGAGTGAAATACATACGCTAGCTCGCTCTATATCCTCGTCCCGGCACATTCGCACGTTCTCAAAATGAATACATTATCAGTTACTCGGCGCGCACGCAGAGCCCCATACCGAGCCATATGCAGTTGGGACAGCCTCCAAATATGCGCATAAATTCGAATGAATTGAATTTCCCGCCAAACTGCGGGGAGTAGTGACTCCCTCTCTCTACACCCCAAATCGCCGTATTGACTTTTTCAATCTGGTCGCAAGCTCATTGCGCCGAGTTTTGTGTGACTTTGCCAGCGTATTCTCGTATTGCGCTCTCGTACGAGCTCGCAGAGAGCGTTACATCTCGTTTGCGTTATTATTTCAGCGCGGAGTATTTCAATTTACCTGTATCACGAGCCAACGATTCGAGCTCTCCCTCTCGTGGTAGTATTTCTACCTTTGCAACGGAAAAATTCACCGAATTGAAAATCCATTGGGGAGCGAGGCAGCGCGCCCATTTGGCTCCGCATTAGGCTCGGTGCGCTCCATTCAAATTTTTCCAGACCGGAAAATTCGCCGAGCCGCAGGTCATGCACACTTTGAAGGTGGCCCGCGTGGCGCACTACGAAAGGGGTGGGAAAGTTGGTCAGGAGTACGCTGCCCCGGAAGCTGTAACGGGTTCCTCGAGAATTTGCCTCAATTCGAGCGGATTATCGCCGAGAGAGCTTGCAAGCTCGGCTGGAACCACAAAAGAGCGCGCTCGTCGCCAAGGGCCGAGCGATAGTACCACTCGAACCGCGACGCCGATAATTCACTACCCCCGGCTAGATATAAAACTGCGAGAGTCAAAGTCGAGCAGAGCAGCAGCAGCAGCAGCAGCGGCTTTAAAAACGAGTGATTCTTCTCTCGCCGGCCGCGCTGGCGGATTTAGAGCGTCCGGGAAAGAGCTCGAGCTTGCAAGCTCTCAGCTCTCGCTCGCGCTGCGCATAAACAATTCCCGTGCGCGTCGTACATTTAGAGGCACTCGCGGCCCGCTGAGAGCCACAGCGAAGAGCTCGGCAATAAACATTCGCGCCAATAACGCGCGCGCCGCGCGCTTCTTCTCCGAGTTCACTGCGCGGTATACAGTTCGTGGCAGGGCTCCAATGCCAAATTTGCAACTCTGCATTTTATTCCTGGAATTCTCCTCTCTCTCTTTTTCAAGTACGCGAGGTATATACGCGAGGATCCTCGCATCGGAGATAGCGCTTGATACGCGTCTATCTCTCGAGGTTTCGCGATGCGTTTGGCGCTGATTCGAGTTAGCGCCAACTCGGGGAGCTTGCAGCTTTGGGCCGTTGGCGCGCGCGAGAGAGCGAGGATCGCCGGATTTACGTAAGCTTGTCGGTGAAGTTGTTCGGCTGTTCACGGCCAGGCATCCAATTGAATTATCGCGCGAATCTTACTCCGGCGGCGCCGATACAGCCTCGTCGAGTATCTGCACTTGAGCGACACTCACTCGACAACGAGCGGCTTGTCTTAATGAGCGCAAGCACAAACTCAATCTTCTGCAATGATCGGCTTGCAGTCGACCCTGTCGCTTGTACTCTGATCGATAATGAGTTTGTGCTTCAACTTGTTCGAGGACTCTCATCTTCTAATCAATGATCGGCGTATCGTGATAATAACACGTCTCTCTCCCTTGGTTAAACGTTTACATGTTCACTCTTTGGTTAGCAACGACTGCGTGGTAGAGCTTTTGTAGGGTTTAACACAGTTCTAGAGATGTCCTGAGGTGAGAGGAGAGTAGTACTGGCGGAGGCCATTGTTTTGTCACCTGCTCAGCCATTTATTCAGCCACGAGGTAGAATCGCTTGTTCTCGAGATTTTCTAGAGGTGCACAGAGAAGTAGTGAGAGAGAGCTTGAAGAAAGCACTCGGAAAGAAAAGCAAGTTAGCGGCGGCGGACGTGATTGCGGCCAACTCGATTATCTCAGGCCAAATACCTCGAGGGTTCTTAATTCAAGTGAGTTAAACACTGTATCGTCTGGAATAAATTAGTCTGAGCTAAATTATTCGAGGCGGAGAGTAAAGATCTTGAGAGTCGCTTGAAGAATGGTGAAGTACGTCGTTGATACGCATAAAGAGGATCCTATTGGATTTTTTGGGAGAACGTTTCGACGGCGCCCGCGGGAAGCCATTATTTTTCTGGCACCGCGAGAGATGGAGTTTGCGGGCGATGCTATTTGATTGTGACAGAGTTATTATTCTCCGGTTCCACTTTTGCTCGGTAAGTCATTTCTTATCTCTATTAAATTGAAAAACGTGACTCTTCCTCGGTTCCGTGGTTTCAATTATGGTCTAGTGTAAGTTTCAGATCTATGAACGTTTTCAGCCATCCAAGCTTATAAAATTGATCGGGGCAAGAAATGATCTATTAAGAAATTTTTTATATGATGTGCGGTACGCTATATATATCGCTGACTTTTCTATCTTGCTTATATTTTGATCCAATAGATTGATCACAAGACTCATGAATGTAACAATAGAGGCTTGATTAACGCATTGGAATTCGAGAGCATCCTTGAAGCTGAATTCGATTGTTTACGGACTGAGATTGGAGGAATTTTTTATCAAGTATTTCAAAAAATGGAGTCTAGGAAAGTGATGGATGAAATTCTTGAAAATGAAAGATGTAAAGTTCGTTCGGGAGATATGATCATCTGGTTACACCCGTTCACATTGATACCGTACACATTTCACGAGAATGCAACGAAAGTGGCGGGGCTATCAAAACAATGGCTTGAGGGGGATTTGTGTAAAGCTTTGTAAAGATTAATTGCATCGCTCGAGAAATGCGGGATTCTCAAAAACAGAGGTAGAATTCACCCCCTTGCACAAATTTTACACTTGACATCTAAATAAAATCACCAAAGGTTGACTCTGACCATCTCTGAATGACCCTCATCTCTTATGCATGCAGGATTGAAACGCCAACGTTGAACCACAGCCGGAGACTCTCAGCCGAGGTACGAGCGGAATGCGACAGTCTGCGACTCGGCTACCGCGCTCTGACCCTGAATCCCCCCTCTCTTACACTCGCTCCGTACACTCAGGCTTCGCAGAAGCCTCAGAGGAACAGACAGTCGGACAGATCGGGGAGATATATACGTCAGCCCTCGAAATTCTCGCCCCCAGGCTCGGGCATATCCTCCCAAGCGGCGCGCGTGAGCCGCATGCACGTACACCCGCGCGGTTACACACAGCCGAGCTTTCGGCCTCGGGCCGAGCTCGCGCGCTTCACACACGGCACGTAGCGAATCAATCGGCATCGCTTCGGTATATCCGTTTCACGCGCCCGAGATATTCCCATCGCGCGCCGTCTCACCATCTCCTCAGACGCGCGGCCCCAAGAGCCTGGCCCTTATCCACGCGATACGAATCGATACGCGAAAGCTCTCCGCCGCCCGAGCGCGCCAAATTTAAAATCCTCGCCCACGGCGGCAGCCGCGAACTTGCAATATTGAACGACGCGTCGATTGGCTCTCGAAAAAAAAGCTCTCTCCGGGACACCGGCCTGCGCGAGGAGGACACAAGAGCCCGCCTACACACACACCGTTCTCACCTGTATCGATTCGAGCCTCGTCGGCCCGGCTCGTCTCTGCGGTGTATGCGGCGTACGCGATTTATTTCCCCCGACGGCGAGGCAGGCCTATGTACCCCGATATAGCGAGGCCCGATTGCCCGCGGGAACCGTACCTTCACCTCTGTATACCTGTACGAGTTGGCCCCCGAGCTTTCAGTGAAGCCGACGAGGGGGGGCCCTTTGCAAGTGGGCGTGTAGCGAAGCGCCCGGGAGAATTTGGAGGCTGCGTATGTACATCGAGGTAAATCAAGGGCTGGATATGCTCGAGCTCGAGATAGGCAAAGAGTTGCGAGGACGTGGTGAGTTGTTTATACGAGGGCCGTGTGTGGTTTTGAAATGCATGGGCTGGAAGGCAGGCTCTTTATGTGCGCTCGAGCATTCGATGAAAGGAATCGGTCAGCCGTGGCTCCGCGCCGATTGTCACGATTTCATATTGTCCCGCGCGGCTCTCTCTCTCTCTCTCTCTCTCTCTCTCTCTCTCTCTCTCTCTTTCTCTCGGTTTCGACGTGCGGGGTATGTGTGTACTCGAGAGCTTGCACGTCAGCGAGCAAAGGCGCTCGAAAACTGGGCGGAGGTGCGCTCGAGTTATCCCGCCTCTGCCGCTCCTTCTCTCTCTTGCGGCGATTGAACATTTCGCGCTGAATGGAGACGGCGAAAAGGGCTACTTAACACGCTGATGCGCCTGCAAAATGTGCACTATCGCGATTGTTCGCTCTCTCAAAGAGAATCGGCCGTCTGGAAGCTAGCCTCACGAGTACTTCTGAGCAACGCGATTCTATTTTGACGAGCTTTTCATTGTGTGTGCCTTGATGGATTTGTCCAAACTCCCATGGTCTATTACCAGCTTTGCGATCTCGTTTTGGTTGCGTTAATCAATTGATTGTCTACGTGAGATAACCATGGATAGTTCAAGTTCCATGTTGCATCTACTTTTCACCATTTTAACAGCGTTGTGCCAAATCTGCGGTTTTATAAAATCATGAGCTCATATGCTCAATTTTTTGAAAACTGTATATGTTGGATTCTTTTGAGGAAAGTTTTGTATTCACTTTCTCATGGGAAGGTTGTTGAGGGAGCTACTCTAAACATCGAATCTGCAATGAGCTTACGACAGAATCAAGTGAACACGAGAGAACGTGCAGTCGACAAGTGCAGCTTTGGTTAAAATTTCATGAAAATTAGCCATGCTCAACGTTCCATGACGACAGTACTTGCCCGTTGATGGAATCAAATTTCCATGTATTATGAAGTTATTCGAAACAGATGGCACAAGTTTTCGCGTTAAGAGGCTCAAAATTGGTACTCATGAACCATACTTTGCATAAAATAGATGAGGAATTTAATATGCCGCAAGCAAACGTATAACAGAAACTACGTGTTGAGCTAGGCTCGACAACAATTTCAAGATTTGGAAATTGTAGATTGTGGTACCTAACTCGCACACTTTAGGGATCCTTTGTAGTTTGAATTATATAAGAGGATGTAGAATTATTTCACATTGTCTACGTGATTCCTGGAGGAATTTTGAGCGAGAAGAGTACCTTGAAAATTATTGTGCCAATTTAACCACAGGAGAGATTACTCGTGAGGCTAACAAGATGAAACTTTATCAAATAGCAAAGCTGAGTTACGAGGTTACATGATAAGATTCTTTTGACAAAATTGAAGTGAAGCTAATCTTGCTCTTTCCTTTGAGAGCCTTGCGTCGACCGAATCGAGATCCGCAAACTTTTTCGTTTCCATTATTTTTCATTTGGTTGGATTCAAATGGTTGACACGGTATTCTTTGTTCTACGATACGTGCACGCGATATTATCAAACTACCGAAACAATTTCGCCTTTAAATATAGTAATGATCATAATGAAAAAATGATAATAATCGAAAAATCTTCAGTTCAGATAATTGTACTTAGGCGTATTTTGCTCATCAGTTCCGTCTGCATAAAGATTTTTTCATGACAATCCACCCATTTTGAAGTTCATATCAAAGCATACATCTATAATTCTGACAACTTGCAGTCGACTTATCGTGAGCTGACAGAAAATTGACTTCTTTGCGAAGTTGCGAGGAGTAGAACCCAAGTCAGACTCACCATTCTTCATTATTGGGTCGTTGCCGTTGAATAGGATGAGATGAGAGCAGGTGTGCATTATAGTGCCTCCGATTTGAGCCCTGGGGAGCCCAGGTATTACGAAAAATGGAAAAATGCAATGCATGATATTTCGCTCACCAAATAAGGCCTTCAAAGCAAAGCTGAATTCGATTATCTGATTTTGGAACGAGTTTCAATAGAAGTTGATTTGACGAGATGTGGCGGTACGACTTGTTTTTTGACGTGACATTGGATTTTTTCACAGTGCTTCTGTAGGATTTACGAGGGTTGGCAAAATGCGGTGCCTCATCAAATCAAATAGTCTTTGCAATATTACTCCGAGAATGCCTCCATTCCAGAAAAAGAACTTTGAAGGTATTGAGACAATGAATCAAATGAGTTGAGGTACTATAAGGATGGCTGAGTCAAATCATTCGCGATTCGAGTTCTATACAAAATTTTAGTCCGATTGACCATCTCCTTTTGTTCGTTCGGCTGTACTCCTGGACGTAAAATTCGCTCACGTGAGAAGTCTATTGGACAATCGAGAATCTGTGCTTTTTTGCGTCCCGAAGATGAAGGTTTCTTTTGCATACGCGAACCTTTTTTCGTTTTCATACACAAACTTTTTGCGCGCTCGAACCGGAAAAAGCTCTGCATACGCGAAGAACTGTAGCTGAGTGGCCTGAAAAATTTTTGCCTAAGTACGTCGATCGCAAAATTCTTGCGCACGCGAGCTGAGCATCATTATTACGAACGCAAATTAGGACATTTTCCGCGTATGCGAAAGCTCGCTTGAAAAACCATCGGGAATCTAAACAACATTTGAATACCAGCTCATCGCACCCGCGAACGTAATACTGTTTTCGCGTACGCAAATGAGTGAATACTCGGCATTAGCGAAGAATTGCCTGGTTAGTGGGCCCCCTGCAAAGATCTGCGTAAACGTGAGAAATACCCCATTTTCTCGTACGCGAAGACGATATTCTCTGCGTGTGCAAGAATTTTCCAGATCGCGTAAATGAAAGTTTCTTGCGGAAGCAAAGGGCTGAGGCGGCCTCGCCTATAGGTACGAAAAGGATTCTCTGCTTTGTATTTGTAAGGCCGATATTCATCTCGCGTGAAGAAAATATTGCGTATGTAAAAATTTCCAAGACGAACCCACCGGCAAATTTTTACTTGTTTGCGCACACAAAAAATTTCCCGGTTCACGTTCGCGAAGTTGATGTTCAGTTCGTATATGTAATAAGTTTTTCGGTAAAGCTTTTTGAGTCGAGTTTATAAGACATTTTCTGCGTACGCCATAAATTCGTTGGTTCCCGTGCACTAAGAATTTCTTTGAGGCGGCTCATAAGTGAATGGAACACCTTCATTCGGAAATAAGTAACCCTATCAGCTAAAGTTATTTCGTATAATGTACCAAATTGGGTTCATAATTTCTGTCTTCAAACTACGAGTGATTACCGTCCTGATACGTCCAGGCTTACCTTTAGGTATTAGAATCTGATGTAATGATATTGGTTGGCTTCAGAATTTGCGAGGCTTGAGTGTCTCTTTGCACATAAACATCTAAAATTTCCTGAGCTAATACAAACAAGTACTTAAGGGCGATTTTAATGCCGAATACAGCTCGGAGAATGGTAAGATTTAGATCAATAGTCCTCTGAGGGGTACCCGTGTAAAAATAAGTGGTACACAAACACGCGTGATCGTGTACCACTTGCGGTACATTGTCACGCGTGATCATGTACCATTTCATGACGTGATCATGCGTGATCATGCGTCACTACCCAAGACTATGAGTGGAAGACATCCCATGAGATTTCATGATGTACATTCCATCTCACTCTTCGTATCTCTTATTCGCGGGCGCAAGTCAAACCAAGCAGATACGTAATCTACCTGTCATGAAAAGATGAAAGATGATGAAATTCA
>JAPYYZ010003314.1:0-14291 GCA_030522705.1 Eretmocerus eremicus | reverse complement strand
AGTGCCCATTGGCAGGAGATACTCTAGATTCTTCATATGCTAGGTGGTACGAGTCTGTAAACAAATTTTGGTGAAGATTGGTCACCCGGAGGTCTTGGTCTCCCCTTGTAAGTCTAAAGTATGAGGCAAGACCATCAGGGGCTGAGGTCCGTCTCTTGGATGATGCTATGTGAATGTTACGGAGGTTCGAATCGAGCTGTGTCTCTAGAAGCCCCGTCTAGCCTTTTCATGGCCATCATATACCCTTCCTGGGTCCGCAATTCTTTTACGTGCTCGGCGCAAAAGGGCGCCGTGCTGTCTGCGTCAATTTACGTCGTATTTCGAGCTTGCGATGTTTTCGTGTCTATGCTTGCACGTAGGTGACTCGAGGCTTCTAGATTGATCTGAGCGCGCGGCGTCGCACCGTCTGCGTTCGTCCTTAATCGTAGCTCGAGCCTGCGGTGTTTCCGTGTCAGTGCTATTGCACATATTCATGAAGTGGCTTGGAGCCTCCAGATCAGTCTGGTTTGTGCGGTTATATCTTGCTTCCGTCCTGCTGGAATATATTTCTATCGGTCGGAAGCTACACTTACGACACGTCCATAGCTGCGTGAATCGGCCACCGGGCCGATTTATGCTCTTCCTTTTTTCTACCTTTTTTTTTCTCCTTATTCAAGGTTTTGACATATTTTGAGAAATTTTTCTTACATATAATAAAATTCATAATTTTTTGGTAGTCTAAAATTCTAATATAAGGGTAGTATTCACTATTCATTTAGTTTACTATATAATGATTGTTGATAAATATAATCGGTAGATACTCGAATATAGTAGTCTAGGTTATGATTACTCTTTCTCTGTATAAAGCATATTTTCTAGTTTTTTGAATAAATGATTTGGAGGACTGATGTGAAATCATTATGGGAGCTAGAAAATGTCTGAATATACTGAGTATTCTTATCTGATATGCGAGATTTTTTTGTTATGCTAGGTTTTCTCATACATTGTTATGGGAGCTAGGAAGTGCTTGTATACACTGGAAATTCTTATTTGATATGCTAGGTTATTTTTTATGCTAGGTTTTCTCATATAATGTCATGGGAGCTAGGAAGTGTTTGAATATACTAGGTATTTTTCATTTGATATGCTAGGTTGGCGTTATTACTCGAGCAGTTCTTTCTCTTTCACAGTCGTGAGCGAGTGACGTATCACTGAATATCTTAGGTTAGTGAGGGTAATTCAGCAAGCACTAACATTCATGATTGAGAGGTTACATACAACATGAGATTTTCATGGTAAGTTTTCAGTGTTTCGTGCTTATGGATAATCAACCATTGCCTTAGATTTTCTAATTGATATAAATGGTGTAAGAGTAACAACTAGTTGGTTATTCTAACAATATAATTTGCCTATGTCTCTCTCTCTTTGTTTGTTGGAATCAAATTTCATCAGTATTCATGGTGTTCGATCTCTTGGATGCTTTTTGATGCATAATCTCTGGGTCTTAATTTTTTGAGACAAGAGTCTCCAGGCTCTTCTGCGAAAATTGGTATAGGTTCGCTCCTCTTCCCGATATTTGTGTCATTCACAATGGCTCAGTTCGCATTGCCTCCTTTTGTTGCCTCTGGTGTCGGCTAAGTCGTGGGTGGAATATTGGCCA
This sequence comes from Eretmocerus eremicus, assembly GCA_030522705.1. NCBI lineage: Eukaryota > Metazoa > Arthropoda > Insecta > Hymenoptera > Aphelinidae > Eretmocerus > Eretmocerus eremicus. The sequence goes on along the minus strand of JAPYYZ010003314.1, from coordinate 12,652 downwards.
GCAGTAAGAGATTTTTGGAAGATTCCTTCGTTTTGGTGGGGGGGGGCCCCCCCCCCCCCCGGCATAGGACTCCTACTATAATAAGTACAATGGGAGTGAGGATGAATCCAATTCCCGCAACAGCGAAGTTACTGAACAGATTTTCGTATTTCTTGGATATTATTTTGAGTTGGCTCATGCTTCGTGCTTTCTCTAGTATTCCTCTCAAATCTTCTCCTTCTTCTAACGATTCCAAGGGTGCATCCCCTCTCGGCTGAATCCCCGGGATTACGTCTTTCCCTTCGATAAGACGACTTGAAATTTTTGTGAATTCTCTATTCAACAGTGGCGAGAGATCCAGATCCACTTCTCGAAAAACTATTACCTCCGAGTTTACCGTCATTTCCCGAGAAGCTGTTAATCGTACACGTTTCGTTTGAGCCGAGCAACCTGGTGGCAAGGTAATTATTCCTATACCATTGATTTTCCATACTTTATCCTCAAATTGCTTGCAATTTTCATAGATGGTTTCAGTTTTGTATGTCGAAAATACCCAACTATTCTCTTTTCCCAACTTTGCCCGGGAGGTTTCTTGTAATCGCGCAACTTTTAGCTCACAGCTCAACAGATCCTTCACAAATTTCTGTGCTGCGAGTCTAATTTCACATGGATAGAAATTGTCCATGTTCTGGACTGGATTCGCGTTTTCACATACGTGAGCCTTCTTCAGGTGCTTACATTCATTCAATGCCTCAATCGCGAGTGGCGTGTAGGTTTCGGTCTCGAGGCTCATTGCTGAGTAGGTAGACTCTGACCAAATATATGCAAATATGGAGGCGTATATATAGTGGATTCCTCCTCGTCCGTTGGCAAATCAATTGAGTAAAGAACTCCTTAATCTCGATTCATGGAACATACGAGACCTTTGATTGGTCAGTCAGTGTGGGATTGGAACGATACAATTTTCACATTTACAGGTTACATATAATAAGAGTTGACTGGACAGGATTAAGGAGTTCTTTACTCAACAGATATGGAGGCGTTTGATTGTCGTACTGGGACTGGCAGGAATTTGAATAGATTGTATTCTTCATAGTCGATGAGAGGAAGCTTCGTAACGTGGATGAGTTTTGGGTATGCAAACAATATAGTGACGTCCACGATTCTGAGAAGATCCAGTAGTGGCTTGGAATCCCCGAATACTGGAAATTTCGCGTCGTCCGCTGCCTGAAACACCGTTTTCTTTATGTCTGGTAGGAAAGAGGGTGGCACGAAGCGTGGAGGCATTACTCCTTATTCTGCAAACAAGATCGCGTCTGTTGATGTCTGAGTATCGAGTTCGTATTGTAGAACATTTTCCATAAATATCTCCATTGCTGTGGAGAAATCAATTTGTTCTGTCAGTTTCTCCTGCTCTAACTGTAGCTTATTCATTACTGTATCAATTTCGTGCAGTCTATTGTGATGGAGTCCGAACTGATTGAGGATAATTTCGGTCGAATTTTTCGACTAGGCTTGCAAGCCGACTAGTGTCGTTTGCATTTGCCTGTATGAGTTCTTTCAATTCTATTTCGGCGTCTTCGCCGAGTGTCCCGAACAGAATTCTACTTATTTTTCCAACGATATTAACATATTCTCTTTCGGTTTGTTCGTGGGGCGTGGAAATTTCGGTTTCTTGCAACAACATTGTGAGGCTATTGGAACTTTTCTGAGTTTCTTTGATTCGATCCCCCAGCTCCTCGATTTGAGTTCTCACTTCGCATTCCGACTTTTGCTTCTCGCATTTCAATTTTACGAAATTCCAAGAGGTATTGAGCTTCAATCCTTGAGAAAAGTGAGGTTGCAAATTGGTACTATGTATGATTTTCCAGGATACTCTAGAGGTGAATGGTTTGCTTAGTATTTCTGTCATTAATCCCGGATTGCGCTAAATCTGGCGTCGTTGCATTCGCTCATTCTGGCGTTTCGTTGACCTGCAATTGGATTATGCAAAAATTTGCTTCTTAGAGAATGAAAGTGTTCGTTTTTTGCGGGGGAAGTTCGACTAGTCGGTTACATTGTTTCTCCCCTTTTTTCCAATGAATTGGTCCTCTCTTTCCTCTGCTTCCGAATGATTTAGATATTCCAATGACCGGATAGTCCATTTCCATGTGTTTGTTTTCGAGTTCATTCATTTTTGTTCTAAGAAAACGATAAGGAAAGCGTAACTCATCGCTCGAGAAGCTCCCTCTAAATGTAATTCGAGAGCTTGCAAGTCAGCTCATGGTTCAATAGCAACGGATCTCTGATTGGGTTTTATCGGCTCTCACAATCACTCTGAGAGTGGAAGGGATGACTCAAATGGTTTCAGAAAGATCCAGTTCAATTCTTTGTGTAGTTTGCTTCAGTTCGAGTGCAACCACTGGCTTGTTTGTCCGTTTACAAACCGTCATGAGTGCTCTTTCGGAAAGTTTTGACGATTTCATCCTTGACATTATTGGAGGGAGTTTTGAAGATTGTGCGCTCGATGGACAAGAATTGTTCAATTTTGAAACAGCGAGTAGGGAAAATTTGATATGTGTGCCTGAGACTTGTCTTGATGCCCAACATGGCTCACACGATGGAATTCGTTCTGACATCGAACTCCAAGGTTCCGTAGAGCATTCTTCGGATATCCCTGATGAGTTGTTAGACTTCGTGCTTGAATGATAGTCTACTAGTGGTCATGGTCGATGCCTGACCAGTGATGCTCAGGTGACCAAGCATGCAAGTGACGGGTTCGATATTTCTCAACATCATAGGTTGACTTCGTCCGAGCCGATTCATGAAACTGCTCAAGAGCTTGCGACCGAAGCTGAAATTATAGAAGGTAACAGCCTCAGCCATGGGAGTGGCTCGTCAGGCTCGACTTTACCATCATTAGTAGTAGATATGCCCCACAGCAGGTCGCGAGCACGTTGTAATAAAAAATTACGTCAGGAGCGCTCCCGTGGGGCTACTATTTTGCGGAGAACTGCTCGTTGCTCGCTATCTAAGAGGGATACTTCAAAAATGCTTGTAGCTTTCTCGGTTGCCCCTGTATCCGGCTCGCGATCCAGTGATGGGAATGGCATCCCAAACCCAAGAGTAACGAAGCAAGAGTGTCAAATTCCAACAGATTTATCTCTGGACGAGATTTTCCTGACCTCTGAAGGTTATTCAGTGCGGGATATTGAGGCGCCCGCTCCAAGAACTGACACTATGACAGCTTGTCCATCAGATATTGTGCCCCAAGAACATAATTACGCTGTAAATGGATGATTGATTGAAAATTGTTCCACCAAGACATCTTGTATTTCAGGAGCGTCGACAGAAAAACAATCGAATCAAGAAGCAACAAAGTTCCATTTTGATAGAGATTCCGTCCTGTTTTTGCTGCGTCGAACTCTAGAAGGAGAAAAATTGAGAGAACAGCGCTCTCACACTCGATCCCAGCCTTCGTATGACAGGTTAGCTCGGATTTATCAACAAATCGCAAATCGCCAATTTGAGTTGAAATTGAAAGGTGCTTCAGCTGTCCGCGAAACAGGTTGCTGCTTTGCTTGTAGTTTACTATCGCAGTTGAAGGAAGGTTTGCCTCCGTGGGCTTTTTCCACAGGTTGCGTGTAAATTAGATTCTTGTGTGAATATATTCTGTTACTGAATATGCGTTTCCAATGTTTATCTCTTTATCTAGGCCTGTCAGTGATCCAATTGCAAACTGAGGTCGGAAGGTCCTGCGTGGCTCTTGTTGATCGAGATTTTATTTGATGATTTGATTTCTTTTTTGAGTTTGGGATGTACTTCAATTAACTTCTACGTAAGAGTTGATCTTGTATCGATTAGTTCGTTACTTTACTCCCTATTCTTTGTATTGTGTATGGTTTCAATCACGAGGAATGTGCTCTTGTTCTTGAAGATGTGAGCCGGTCTAAGTCCGGACCGAGTGTAACCATATCCTTTGAGATGAGGCGATCGAAGGTTCTTCAAGTTTCCAGAGGTGATCGGCGGCAGTTCGTACCGAGCCATAGTAAGACTTATGACGTCTCGCCGGTCTGTCGCCGGTAGCTTTCTGTAATCCATACTAATTTCCATTATGTCAGTGCGTATTCACGCGTCATTTCACGAGTTGCTGTTCGCGCATCCCAATCGGATTTACTTCCCTTGGGATGGCGGTAGATTCCGAGGATTAGCTCAATCTCTCCCCGTAGTGATGATGGAGCGGCTACCTCAAAATGCCGGAGTAGCGGGGAGAACATCAATTCAAATTCAAAGCGCCCGATTCCTCAGAGAGCGAGATGTTGGTCCAACCCAGGATCCTGTAACTTTCTACATGGAACGACTAATTCGAATTCACAGGCCTTCTTTACGGCATTTCGAATGTTCTGGCCTAGAAGCGGTGAGAGCTACCTTGGTTGAAAGGCTCACCAAACTCCGTTCAATGATCGATGCCAGAAGACACTGTGTGCGCCAAGGTGGTAGTAATCTCTATACTAGCCGGACTCGATGTCCATTGTGTCAAAAGCGCGTGGTACCTTCGCGTCGAAGTAATCGTGAGGCACTCTGTCCTCGATGCATGTGAGTACTTTATGAAAGAATCCTTCAATCGCTCTGTCCTTCTTCTGATACATGAATATATTTATTTTAGATCTATGATTTCCGAAGAAAAATATTGGCTAGCCTAGGAACAAGAGCTTGTACATTATTCCTATCGATTGTTCGAATCGGGGGAATTCCCGGGCTTGCAGTGACAAATGAGCACTTATTGTGAACAGTGTGATCTGCTAATCTCGACATGTGCTAAGGATAGGTTGATTTCTTAGTGTAATTTATCATCATAATTCATTGTTCGATTGGGTTACAACATATCTAAAATCCTCATATAAATGCTTTCTTGATGGATTCTATATAGGTGGTTTTGGGGCAAGTGTGTGGCTGATAAGGTTATGATTGGTTCGAAGGAATCAGAGACGGTACGTGAAGCGGGTGCTTCTCAAGGTTGGTGAAATTTGTGGTACTCTTTTCCGGTTTGGTAATATTTGATAAACTTTTCTCTTCGACAAGTCATTTTCCTATTTAGATGCTCTTTGTTCCGTCATTCCAGTCTAGTTATGTTAGCGGGTCTCCGGAATAGTTCAGTTTGAGGCGTAATTTTGGGGTACCGGATTGGAATCGGATGGTCGTAGAAAGTCTCGGCATCATAATTCGCCTTCTCACTTTTTTTTGTACACTTTTACTTTGATAATCCACCCAGACGAAAGCTTTGTATTGCTCGGTAACCGATACTGTGCTTGCGCTCTTGCGATTATCGCGCGATGATGTCACTCGTACTGATATGACGGTTGCTATTGATGATTTACTGACAAGTAGAGGACCAAGCTTGCGGATCACGGATTTGGCCAAAACTCTGGGAATCATCTTGTATCGGTGAGAAATGAAGATATCCCAGAGGGCTTAGACCAATAGGCTCTCTGTTCCGAGATACAGCTAAGGACATGAGCATTGCTAGTATACCTATATATGTGGCTTTTCAATACGGGCCTATATCGGCAACGCTAAAGTCCATAGCTGTATCTCGGAACAGAGAACCTATTAGCATCAACCCTCTGGGATATCTTCATTTCTCACCGAAACAAGATGATTCCCAAAGTTTTGCTCAGGTCCGTGATCCACAAGGTTGGTCCTCTACTTGTGAGTTCAAATTTTTTGATTCTTTATTATATCCCGTTCAATTAGAGTCATCTTGAATTTTGTCTCAAAAAAGGCTGAGCAAACAGATGCTCCATTGCTCACGTGTATTAATGATTAGTGATTGCTTCAATTTGTATATTTATACTTTTGCATATTAATGATTATGAATTGAGAATGCTATCGCTTTATGAGTGCTCCATTAAAGTATCCGTATCATGAGGACATACTCATTTCGTAATTTCGTCATGCATTCAGCCTCTATTGTATTTTTCGAAATAATGAAGGAGAATGAGCGATCCCGGATGCAATAAGAGAATGTTGCAAGATCGTATGGATCGAGATTGCCAGCTGGGCGTTTCGAGTGGATAGCTCCGAGATGCGTTCGAGCGACAGTATCCTACGGATTCGATGCGTCGATAGTTGCTGACTACTCTTAGAAGGAGTCTATCCTTAGAGTGTATCGTTGGCCGTGTTTCTATTTCTTATATTCGACCCCCCAGATTACGCGCTGATATGAACATTTGCGGAGACACGCGTTATGCTTGATTGAGTTCTATCATTGAACGAGGAAAAAATTTGAGCATGATATGAATATTGTTATGCAAGGAGCAGGTAAAACATTATAGCAAAGGTATTGTAATTTTTCGTTCTCTTGGAAAGAGATATTTCCGAATGAAAAGTCTTGCCACGGAAATTCGATGAGAGATGATGAGGTTTGGCAAAATCGTGTCTACGAGCGTTCCGACACGAGTTGCGCGATCGCACAGGTAAGGAGTGAGATCGAGGTGCGAGGATACAGGATAAGGAAACAAGGGAATCGGAGAATCCTGTTTTCTGAACTTTATTTCCATTATTTCTCAGAGATTATTGGGAGGTTTGTACTAAAATATGGGTTTTTCTGAGTTCTACAAGAAACTATTCTTCGAGTTTTCTCGTATTTCTGACATTTCCCTCTTTTTTTCAATGTCAAAATTTTCTTTTGGTCATAACTGAAGAAATATTGATTTCATCGAAATCTATCCCGGGTTAAGAAGACACAGCTTCCAAAGATCCATCATTTTTCTCGGGTCTACAAGTAGCTAGGATGCGTACTTTCCGAGATATCGCGCGTCAATTTAAAGAAAAGCCGTATACTCGAGCCAATCTGGTTACTACAGCTTAGAATTTTTTTTCATTTTTCTATGCTTGTTGTGTTGGTCAATGATACTTAGTTGAGATGGCTAAAGTTGAATATAGGGACTTTAGATCCAATAGTATCTTTGATGGCTGCCTAGTGTTGAGGTGTGTATGCTTTTGAATCATTTCATCATTTGTACAACACAACTTCTAAGTCCCACATGAACCCACACTGTAGATGGTCTTAAAACTGAGAATGTCACTAGTTCTTCCAAAAAATATTCAAATGGCCTGATATTTGGTGAAAGAGTGTGCATGAATGGTAGCTTGAAGTACATTAATTCACAGAAAGATCTGTGAACTTGCAAGAGATAATGACTATTTCAAACGTTTATGACTTTCCGAGCAGTATTGGTGGCCAGCCTCACATCAATTTTTGTTCCTGTGGCCACAATTCTCAACCAAACTGATTGAAATTCTGCATAATAGTATCAATAATCATTACAATCATTATAGAATAGTTGATTATATGCATTTCAATCTTGTTGACAAAGTTGTCCCCCCATATCTATTGTGAGATGCCATCCCCTTGGGAACGAGTCTGGAGGTATATGAATACAGCGCTTTGGTGGGTGAGACAAAACTAGAACTATTGGTAGTTCTTCCAAAGAATGTTCAAATGGCTCGATATTCGGTGAGAGAGTATGAATTCATGGTAACTTGGAGTGTATTAACTCACAAAAAGATCTGTAGACTTGGAAGAGATGATGACTATTTGAACGTTTAAGACTTTCTAAGCAGTATCGGTGGCCAGCCTCACATCAATTTTTGTTCCTGTGGCCACAATTCTCAACCAAACTGATTGAAATTTGGCATACTAGTATCAATTATATTATCATTGCAATCATGATAGAATCGTCAATTACATGCATTTCAATCTTATTGACAAAGTTGTCTCCCCATATCTGCTGTAAGATGCCATTCTCTTGGGAACGAGTGTGAAGGTATATGGATGCAATACTTCGGTGGGTATAATCGAGTGACTTAAGTATTATGATCCTCTTCAATGCTTCATTTGTGAGAGTAAAATGTGCTCTATTCAATGAAGGGTTTTATGGGATCTTTTGGAAGCTTTCAACTTTGTGAAGCTCTCTCCTCTGTTGGTCAATTCTGACACATACTGCAACAGGTTGACATCTTAACTATCTGTGTCACCCAACTAATAGTGATTCTGTTTTACTTTGGCATTGTTATGGTCCGAGTGGATAACTTCTTAAGAGCATATTTATTGGAGGTCTATGTACGTCTGTGGAGGGAGTTGAGTTTTCTTTGAGCATCCTGTGCTTTTCAGGCAGTGAGCCATGCAAGATGATTCTCCTTAAGTGAGTCAAATTATGTTCTTATGGATAGGTTTTATTCAAAGAGAAGAGTCATTGCACTAGTGAAACCTGAGGGATCATCTAATTCTGTCAGGTAATCTTAGGTGCTATCTTTCGAAAATTTCAAGCTCATTCATTCCTCGGAGTCTGGAGATGAAGTTATTATCCAATTGACAACTTAACCCGTTCACTATTTTGTCCTCTCCAGGGGACAAAATCGATTGCCAATAATTCGCGATAACTTTTTTGGAATGCATTGGGAAAATCTGTGGGAATTCTGAAAATTTTCTGTCAACACAAGAAACATATTGGTCCAAGAGTTGGGTCCAAATATCAAATCGTAGAAACAAGAAAAATAAAAGACCGAAAATTTTTCAAAATTTCAATTTTGCCTTTTTTTGTCATTTTACCACCTCAGAAACATATTTTGACATTTGGAAACTATTTTTTGATACCAGGCGCGATTCTGTAGTGAACGGGTGAGAATCTTGGTTTTATATTAGCATAATGATTCGAATGTGTTTCTGAACATTTGATAGAATCAATTCAGTATGAGATTCTCAATGGTTATTAATAGAAACTCTAGACTGTGATATAGACTACTATTTCCCAAATCGAAAGATCTTCTCAGAAGTTGCTCACTTATACATGTTACTTGGACATGCTTTGGAGTTTGGGAACTTTTTTCCACAGGAGAACTATGCAGTTTTATGAAAAATTTGTAGGGCCTTTTTTGTTCAAAATGCACTGATGAATCAGAATAAATTTTTTGTACGGCGAAAGAAACGTGTTTTGCAATTGTTTATAATGAATTGTTGATAACAATCGAGTGCCGGATGTTTCGACATTGAGAATCGGATTTAGCGGGTAAAAATACATGTGTTTGAAGAATCATGAGCATCTTAGGGGCTTGGGCTCCCATAAATTATGCCCGACAAATTTGAATGTGAGCTCTCGAGGAAATAGTTCAGTCAATAGTCAGATCAATGCGCGCGAGGGGGGAGAGGTGCCGTGGGCGTCGGCTCTCCTTGGCCTGTAGTTTATAGTGCTCAGTAATGCGGCTGAGCTTTCTGCAGCTCTTGTGGAAGGCGCGTGGCATTTACTGCTATTTCACAGATGTGCAGCTGAGGTTATTTCGAGGTCCCGAACACAAGGCAATTTTCAGTCACTGCTGTTTTAGGTGAGTGATTGTGGATTACAATTATGTGATTGACCTGGAAAATTGTTTGGATCCGACATGAAAATGTCTTATTGCTTCCCAGAAAGCACCCTTCTTGAGCCATTCTTGCAGTCATGTCTATGAACACCGCATGTATTGGTAGTAATTCATCGCACTCCCACGACTTCTCGGCAAGGTAACCTCGACATTGGTGAGTCTATTCTTTTTCTTTGTCGCACGTCTCGAATTCTCCCCCACGTGTTACTAGCCCTAGTAACTTGTGTAACAGAGCGGGCTTGAGGCACCGCCTACTTTGCCCCTCTTACGATGGTGGCACGCGACAAAGTAAACCGAAGCAACCCAAACCGAAGTTTTGTTACGCTTTGGTTTCGCGATGTTGGGTTTGATCCTCCTCTCTTACTGTCTCCCGTTCTTTCGTGCGTATGTGTCAGATTCTCTGCCTCGTATTCTCATCTTTTATGTATTAATATCGATGGATTGCGATACTGAACGTTCGCGTGCGAATGTGCCTCCTAAAGCTGTCACTTCCTCTGCATTAATTCGTCTCCTCATGGCGTATCAGTTGGGTTATTCCGTAATAGGAAGAATATTTTTGGAGCAGATCTTGATTTATCAAGTTACTTGTATTTTGTCTTGAATACGGTTTTTATATCGTAGAATATAGGATGAGCTTCTTCAATTACGATTCATATATTGGAGCATTATCCGTTGCATGGATATCATTCTGGGAATCGCTCATATTGGTACGAGATTCATTTCAGGCGCCAGAACTCATTGTCCCGGCTTTCAGGTTTTGAATATTTTTTGTGATAATAACTGAGTGGTTTTGATCCAAATATGCGATAATTCTTATATCTCCCTGGGGAGTCTTAGTAGTTGATTCGGCCAGTTTCCTTTCGATTCCGATATTATTCCGAAACTTCATTTTTGCTTCTTCCTAGTAGCTTGTCGCGAGGTAGTGATTTTCTCGGCATAATGGATAGCCTCCTTCTTTTGAACATTGTTTTGAGTCAAGCACCTCATTAGTCGAGCTGTCTTCTTATTGTTTTGTTCAGATTTTCTATCATTTCGTGTTCCAACATAGATTCGACATTGTCTATTTCCATGATACCAGTAAAAGTGGTTCTTCCGTGCGCGCAGAGGTTCACGCTTATGGTGGAATCATTCAAAAGTACCCAGTGCATAAGGTGGGGATTTCTTCTTCATTCGACTCTTACTAATTTTGGAGGAAGAATTTTCCCTGGGAAAGCTTGGGACGAGCCGCGCTCGAAAACGCATCACCGGATCGATGCCGCGAGGTGTGTAGGTGTGAGTGAACGCAAACGCGGGAGCTGGAGCACGAACGTCCTCGAGGCCCCGCTGTGGAGAGCCCAGACGCGTATGCGGAGTGAAAGGTGAAGAGCCGCTGGCCGAGCTGGGCCCTCGAACCCGGGTTCCGTGGGCACTCCGGGTGGCGATGGGAATTGTCAGCTCGGCGCGAGGTCAGAGGCTCCAAGTGCGAGGATATGGAAAATGCGTGAGTCGGCCTCTCGTTTCTCTCTCTATCCTCTCTCGCGGGTATCAGGAGTAACGAAGCACGCACGATATGTGTATTTTCAACGACACGGGTAGGATATTAGAAACGGCGCGATATAATTTGATTTTGTAACGGTTTATATGATTGGTTGTAATGAACATATCGAAGGGGACGGAGTAGTCCCCCACGGTTAAGATTAAATGTTGTGTCGAGAGTTCGTTCATTTATTACTAGAATAAGTGATGTACTTGCTGAAATTTTACGGGAACGGATATCCGAGTTCCTCGTATATTTGTTTTAATAACGCTTGACGAGTCGCAGGTAAGCCCATCACAAATGGCGCCCAACGGGTTTGAATATCAAAAGCTCAATTTCGTCCGAGCGAAAGCCAAGGTCAGGGCATTATTCGCGTAATGACGCGAATAAAAGTGATTTGGCGTGCGGCGGGAAGCTTAGCTGATGGTATTTAGAATCCACACTTTGAGAATGGGTTTTTTACAGAATATTTCAGTTGCAAATGTTGTAAATTAGATTCAAGCATTCTAGCGCGATTTGAGAATTGCAGCATATATATATATAATTTTCGGTCAGCGATCGCGCGATGGCAGAGTCAAGTACCTCTCGCGTAGTTCATAAGTAGTGTGTGTGTGTGCGCGCGCGTTCAAAGTCGAAGCTCCGCGAATGTAAACAGTGCACGAGGAAGATTCTCGATTTCTCAGAAGCGTAGCCAGGCGGTTGAGCCAAATCAAGTCGTTCGAAATATAATATAAACGAGAATCCCTCATGCACATTTTCGTTCGCGACCGACCAAATTTTTATAGATAAGAGATTTAATTAGGATTCAAATTAGTAATTCATTAGCAGACAATGCGAAGAAGAGCATTATATAAAAACTCGATTCCTCCTCGCAAATAGAATGTGGTCCACAAGATAACGCATAAGCCAATGTAATTGAATTTTTTCTGGCTTATCTAATTTAAGAGCTGTTTGAAAAAAAGTTTCACAGCAAATTTGTAACATAGTTGCATAAGATGATGTCCCAACACGATATCACGTGACATCTGATTGATGATTTTTTGAATAACATCACAGATGGAGAGCTTGATAGCGCGTTGAGTGACTCATTACTTACGGAAGGCCCGAAGAGGATCAGGATCGGTCGTTTACGTACACGTCTAGAGGGCGAGTACAATAAAACCGACTTTGATCAATACCTTCAAACGGACTTGGTCGAATTAGAAAAAGCGCGAAATGACGCGTTACGCGAATTTATGATGAACTTCACAGAGGCCGGTGCGAGTGAACGGTCGATCTTGAATCGTTACGAAGAGGATGATTTGTTCTCAAATACAATGAATGAGGGCGGGAATCTCCAAAAGGTGACGATTCGAAGACCCCAAATGCGTAGACCGTCTCTTGCCGAAGAATTAGAGAGATCTCCTTTTGGAGAGGCGAGGGAGAGAAATCAGTCACGACGCAGCGTGCAGTTTGACGATACTCAGCCTATCACCTCGCCGCCCCAAAACGCGAGTTCAACGGGATTTGTTTCTTTAGTGGATGAAAATGGCGCGAAATACGAGGTGCCCATTGAAATTTTGCGACATTGAAACACGTCGGATGGCCGAAGGCGGGAAGAAGCGGAAATCATCCAGCCAAATATTCTCGACCAGACAACGCGTTTCCAAAGCGATATGCGGATATCAAGCGCAGGGCACACAGACACAGGCGATAAGCCAAATACAAACAAACACAAACAAAAGCTCCGCAGCGAAATTTTGCGAGAGCAGTTACATC
>JAPYYZ010003313.1:0-19146 GCA_030522705.1 Eretmocerus eremicus | reverse complement strand
GTATATAAGGCACGGCCGCCTTGCGCTCTATATAGGTCGTTCTCATCGGAGTTTTCTTTTCTGATACTCGCCAGCAAGGCGCTGCCGCGCCTTTTGATACTAGACGACATCTACTACACTACTTTTTGGGGATTTGAGAAGTGCGTAAACTATTCCGACTTCTATGCTCAAGGGTTTTGAGCAGCATGTTAACCTAGGTACATATGGTTAGATTATTTGATACCAATAGAGCAATCCTTGCCCGATCAGGTGGTTTAGATCTGCAAGAGGATCCAGAAGACGTCATCCGACATGAGGGAAGTGCTTTTTCGTCATACCAGCATCGAAAGCGTATGGTTTCCGCCCTGATTCCGCGGCAGAAAGTTCCGCACTGCCGTCCAGGCCGGGAAGCGTCTGCGCATGCTCCGACGCTTCCTAACCTGTACGGCGGTGCGGCACTTCGCCCCGAAATCGTGCCAGAAACCACACAATTTCGACGTGGGCGTGCCGAAAAATTGTATATGCACTCCGGGTGGAAATGCGGGCTATCCCGGACCTCGCACAGGCTCCCCTCGGCTACGCCCCGAGGACAACCCATGCGAGGGCCACGATAGCCCACTTTTCGCCCTTGTTGCGTAATATACTATTCTTTGCCCAACACAATGGAAAGCGCTTATTTCCATCCGACATGACGGAAGAGTGTTCTTATCTATCCGACATAAGGGAGAGCGTTCGTCCGACATGAGAGAGAGTTTTTTGTCCGTTAGTGATAAAAAAAGGGGGTTTCTCCGTTCCAACCATCGGAATGAGGTTGAATTCTCCGAAATAAGTGGGCCCTTCCCTTGAATTTGCGAGCGGTTTCTCGCGGCGCGTGCATATCGCAGTTTATATATCTTTGACTAACCGCGTTGGGCCATGTAGGAGGTACTGTGTTCGGCTGAAAGTGATTGCGTGATGCACCGTCTCATGCGGGGCATCGCTTTGTTGCTAGCCGAACCAACAATAAGGCGATTGCACGGAAGTGCAATGGTATTGACGTCATATCAGTACAAACCCTGATTTCCATCAAAATGTCTTCTCTCCTGTTTCGATTTGGAGCCGTCCACACCTTGATGACAAACAATCACGACATAGTCCCGATATGATCTCCGCTGGTAAGCTATCTACATCTTGCATAGTGCCTAGGACAACATTCTGTTAATAGCTCATACACAGAATATTCAACAAGATTGCAGTACGATGACCTCGATGTATATGAACATCTACTACAACTCTGAATCATTTGCCATTTTTACGGCCAGAATGCGGACTTGATGGAATTTTATCTGTCTTCGTCTGATAATATTCTCATTGCACGATTGTCATTCTTATGATGATTCCGATGTATCACCAAGTGTTATGCGTACACTACGAGACGAGTATGGGCGATTCGTTTAGAGGCTGGTTGTGTTCAAGAACCTACTTGTTGATAACGAGTGATTTTTATCTGAAAAATATTTAACTTGACTCTCTTTAGAAGCTGTTGCAACGAAAATTCTCATCCTCGCAGGAAGATTCAAAGTGTACTTCAAGTGTGAGAGAGGAATTTTGGAGAATAATTATCTCTGGGTTGGAGTAATTTCAGGCAATCAGTGATGAAATTAATTTTATCATGAGTGGAGATAAAGATACGCACTCTGTTGTTATATCCTGAGAAAGCGCAATCCCTGTACATTCCTGCGTTTTTTTCCCAGATCGAACGATCAAAAAATGTTATTCGACACGCAAAATGCGAAATCTGACACATTCATGGATTCAGATGTCAAACGATTCCAGTTCGAATTTTGTGAGCCTCCGGGGCCTTGGTGAGAAGTTATGAACGATTTCGTGGAGGCCGAATAACACGGTCTCTTATGGGACACCACGCATGTTTCGATACCTGACCTTCAGATCTTCGTGAGACTGCTTGCATACAAGGAAGAGTGCATGAAAAGCAGTTAGAAATAAGCAATCTCCAAATTTAGAGCCGACAAAGGAAGATACAGGCAGTTATGTTGCTCTTTCCTGCAGTTTCGCGGTTAGATTATTGTCTGTGTGCATTCACTATATCTATATCGACGAGTTACCTGCGCTTGACATGTCCAGTATCGACAATACCATCTCAAACAAAATACCTCCTAGATCATCGGGATAATCCTAACTTCGGGCCAGAAAACATGATTTGGATTTAGGGAGCCTACTTTCGCATCCTTTTTCTGTCGGGAACATCATTTCTGATTCAGAATGACAGTCAAAATGTGATCCCGTACATTATTTAGAGCAACCGCCACAAAGTTTTGGTGCAGGATCTGGAAACCACCGAGGAATGAGTTTTCCGCGCGTAGCAAGAAGATTCGAGGTGCAAGAGCTACATAGACTCTCAATTCGTTTGGAAAAGAATTGCAATGAGTCGTTTCAATATACATTGGTTTTCCGTTCGACTGAATCTCTCATTCTGTCTCTGTGTGCGTGATTGACGATTCGTACATTGTGACCGCTAATCATGATAATTCATCATTCCATTCACTTTTTATTGACAAAATCTTCTCCTTTTTGTATGTTCTTCTTCAATTCAGGTATAGCAGCAGCAAGCAATTTTGTTTCAAAATCATTCAATTTTCCTAGTCCAAGATTTTTCTCGATCCCATCCTTCTGCAAGAGAAGAAAACGAATATGTGACACTGATATGTTGGAGGATGCAAGGTCTTATTTCTTACTCACGCCTAATAAAACAGGTGTCGAAAAATACTTTGCTTCGGTGACATTTGATCTGACATAGCAGCATTCGATTACATTTGATTCACCATTCAATGCTTTGAGGAGAGAGAAAGTGAATCGAGCTCCCGCATAAGCCATTGATAAAGTAGCTGAGCCAGTTCCAGCTTTAGCTTTCACAACTTCCGTTCCTGCTTCCTGAATCCGTTCGGTCAGAGCTTTCAGTTGATCCGGTGAAAATGAAGTTGGCGGAGTAGCTTGAGATATTAGAGGTATGATGGTGATTCCACTGTGCCCTCCAATCACTGGTATGTTGACTTTCTGAGGATTTATGCCCTAGAAGAAATTCATCGCTTGGTCTCAACGAACGAATAGAGGGAGGGGGGGGGGGAATATAATCACGCAAGATTCGAGACACATTAATGAACATATGGGTTCGAAGCTCTCAGACTGGAAACTATGTCAATGTCGAGTCAGGAGGAATAATGTCCCGCAACATCCAGAACCAATTCCAGCGAATAGGTGTAACGCATCGAAATGACATATACGATGGCGTCTGACCAAGGTATTTTCTAGTTGAAATACAAGCGAGGACTAGTGAAGAACCAGGCGATCAATCCCAACCTAAAAACTCTTTGATACTCTTAAACGTACGCGGATAGTTTCGACTCATTATACTTCACCCGGTATTTTCCATGATTACGGCCAGCCACGTCATTGCATGATGCAGCATGGTTCTCTCCCGAAATTGTATGGGGCCCGAAGTTTTCTCATCAGTACATCTACAGGTTTTAGCCCAAAATCATTCTACTCCTCAGACTGGGGTCCACGAGAACGATTTCACAAAAAACCCTGAAATGGAACTTTACTCCCATATTCTGCAAATAACTCCCGACTATTTAGTTGGGGAGCTATTGAACTTTTCGACGTCAAATCAGATAAAACCGGGAGGGATGCTCAGAATGATCTACTGTATTCATCGATCATAATGGTGGGTGGGTTTCAGCCTGTCATATGATGGGAAGGTCGATTTTTTTGAGATCTTTGAAATAATTTTTCACTGGAAATGATGTGGCACAATGGAAAATGGGAACTTGCAACGGGGATTGATAGATCATGATCTAATATAAGTAGCGTGGTCTGCACGGGTCCCACCCTCATCTTCTGCAAGGCCACCCCCGCAAGGCCACCCCCAAGGTTTTCCCAGCAGATGCCACCCTGGGGGGCATCTTCGGCAACCTGGGCAACATCCCCGACAACCTGGGAATGACGTTCGCGATAATGCACAATTATTGCACAATATTGCGCAAAACTGCATAATGTAATTTTTGCGCAAAGTTGCGCTTCTCCCATATTAACGGTTCTGCCCAACCGCCCCAGACTCGCCTTTCAACGGCTTGATCCAATCGGCACACTCTTCGCAAGCGGGCCTCGCCTTCGTTGCTCACCACACGCCCGCTGCAGTCTTCGCGAGCGGGCTCCGCCTTTGCCATACGTACGCTGCAGTTTAAGCTGCGCTCTTGCATGCACTCCTGTATCTCTTCGCGAGCGTTCAAGCTGCACTCTTCGCGGACCCCGCCAAGCTGCATGTGTTCCTGTACTCTCTCTTCGCGAGCGGGTACCGCCTCTCGTGCACTTTGCGAGCTGCATCAAATCGCACAGCTCTCTTGTGTTCCTGTTCTAAATTCCTATGATTATATGCTGCAACATGCTTTGAACGGGCAGGGCTTTCAATGAAAATACTGTGTATATATATTCGATACGTTTATTTATTTCTTTTGGGAATGAATCGGACCGCCACCTTCGCCGTATCCCGTGGAGTCTTTCAGGTTTCGCCTCCCGCGAACGCCTTACGCGCCCCTAGAATGGGCTACGTAGAGCGCACGCAAGCGGCTCGCGTTTCCTCCGTGGCGAATTACATTGGTGCATATATCTCATTACAGATTATTTAAAATCGATTCTTCTTTGGAATGGGCTGCGTAGATAGCGAACGGTTCGCGACTCCTTCGGGAGGAAATACATTGGTGCATATTTCCCATCAAAGATTGTTCGAAATTATACAGCAATTCGTCAATATGATCAACTAATTGACCGTAGTCTGAATCTAAAGGATTAAGATGATCAATAATTCCTATCTTATTATTACGATTGATCATACCGCTACGGATTCCCATTGTTGAGATTAAATTCAATCTTTCTTTGGATCCTCTAATACCATCTTCTAATTGACTAAAATACTAAAACGTTCTTCGACTCACTTCTCGAGAGAACATAAGTTTATAAACGAATTAAACCATGCTTTCATCCTAGCATCATCCGTATATGAAATGAAAATCTCAAAAACCCCGATGTCTTTTAATTCGTACCTGACATTGCCTCTGATTCCACCGCTGTACTGCTGCAGCATGTCTCGGGTGAGTAATTTTATTTTTTTGAGAAGATTTGACCACGTTCCGAATTCCATGTTCATCGCATCATCGTATGATGTGATGGCTATTTCAAACAAGCCCTCTTTTATAATCAGTTGTATCACCAGCTCGTTCTTCAAGCTCCGCACGTAGTCGATGGCTCCCTCCACTTCTTTATTACTGAAATGAAAACGAAGTTTGATCATTATGGAATCAATTTCAAGGATTGGTCTGGATAATTGAATCAACTTACTCTGGTTTGACGATGCGGAGATTGATCGTGGCTCGATCTGGCTTTTCCGCTTCCACTTCTATGACCTCAGATTCCTCCAGTTTTGTTTTTTTTTGCGGTTTCGATGAAATCCTCCGTTCGACAGAGGTAGATCTCTCTGTCTTCATCCATTATTCGCAGAGCACATTTATTTCTTCTCCATCACATTGATCGTCTATTATGTCAATGGCGAAAATTTCCTCTCTTGTAGATGTCGACGGAATTGGAATTGGTTCGGAATATGATGGGATTGCAATTTCTTGAATATTTCTTGTATTGGTCAAATCCCATATTTTCTGTTCTACACCAGATTCGATTGGCTGGTTCTGAATCTGATTAAGATGCTCTATTGCATCTCTTGAAATGTTTACATCACTCATTATTCGAAGGCTCCGTCTCAACTGCGACCGACCCGCTTGAGATTTCCTCGAGCTGTTCATCGTCTTCTTCTTTGCTCTCGCTGGTTTTTTCTAAAGATGTATAGATTTTTAATCTCTTGTACTTTCCGCAAGGTACTGCCCTGCAATACAACTTATTCTTCGAATTGAATTTCCTGAGAGAGACGTCGCGCTTCTTTAGAATGAGGTCGAAAGTAGGTTTGGGGCAGTAGACTAGTATTTGACGATTGGAGTCGTCCAGTAATATTAATGGACAAGCCTGACCGTACTTTGTCTTGATGATGCTCGCCGACCTGATCTTGTAACGTCGGCTGCTGAAGAGATCGGCGACTCTAACTGTAGGTGGATGCTTCCCCAAGTGGTTGAGTAGTTTAAGTGAACTAGCCGTATCTACCTCGTTTGTTATGAGCTCGTATTTATACCTGGCTGGTGGAGCCGCGGCGTGGCGTCATGTGTAAGGCTCATCTTGCGCATAACCACCCAGCAGTTCAGTTTCATTGCAGCCAAGAGAGAGGATCTCTTCATTGCTTGAGGTGGGACCGCGGCATGATGTGTATGAAGACTAACCTCCGCTGACCCATTGCGCATATCTCTGTAAACTTGAAACTTGATACGTAATCATGGACAGCTCTAGCAGCTCCGTTTTGCAAGACATGGCAGCCGAGAGAGAGGAACTCTTTAACAGATTCAACTCTATGAGGGGAAGAGGCGTGAGTACGTTGAATTCGAGCGACGTTTTTCAACTTAGAAGGGATTATAAGAGACTTATGGAGAAAAATTTCAAATCTAACTAATTTGAACTGAACAAACTCTGTGACATTGAAAACTGGTCATAAGGCTCATCTTGAGACTATTCATAACGAATCGGAATCAGTAATGATAATATTGACCAATATATATCAAGCCCAGAGTCATCAAGATATCGGGGATGTTTCATTTCACACTGGGCCGAAAGCTTTCGAGTCTAGAATTCAGAGCAGAATGGTGGAGAATATAAATTGTAAAGACTACACTACGTTCGTTACATTAGCACAAACAGTGATCGTACGGTTTTTACGTTCGTTACTCAAAAAATACAAGTCGGTGAAAATGAATCTAGTTATATCTAGTCATATTATAAATTGGTAGATGGAATGTCCATCGTCAAACATTTTCAGACACGATACGAGAATTCACTGACTTCTTCGAAATTGAATCAATGGTACGAGACCTCCGTGGAATTCATCGACGACGGAGTCGTCGATTTCAAAGATTGCGGGAGCGGGTACACTTTGGAGGAGATTCTGAGTTTGAAAGTGAACGTTTTGGAATCAAACGGTCTGAGTGCTTCCTCTTCTGTGAAACTTCCCGCTTGGATCGAAAACAAAAAAGCCACCATTAACATGAAAAATAACGGAAACGATTGCTTTGCGTGGTCAATGGGGAATGTATACCGTCAAGCTCGGCGCAGATGGCGCAGATGGCGCAGCCTCTCGAAGGGGGCACCCAGTATGTGTGAGTGTATCCGTGTGAGATTGCGTGGAATGACGCTGAGCATATAGCAGCAGAAAGCGTGCAGTAGAAGCACATGCTGTGAAGGATCTAGCCTAACATCTAGCCTAACCTACGCGGGGCATGATTAGATCCGCCGCAGAAGAAGTCTGCGCGACGCACGCAATCTCACACGGATTCACTCACACATACTGGGTGCATAGAACTCTATGACTGGGTGTCCCCTTCGAGAGGCTGCGCCATCTGCACGGTATACATTCCCCATTATGCCTGCTTCATTCTAGTCCAAATCGGACAGTCCTAATTCAATGTCTCACTATGCGCACTACAAGAAAAATTCAAAATTGCATGGAATAGAGTTTCCCATAAAATTAAAACGGATACCAAAATTCGAAAGAATAAATCCTTGCATTTCCGTCAACGTTGACGGTTTCGGATCCGACAAAAAATTTTATCCTTTATATTTGACGAGTGACGAAAAAGCAGTTCACGTGAATCTGTTGCTTTTCGAACATGAAACCCTCTACCATTATTGTTACATCAGCAATCTTTCCAGACTGCTGAGCAAGCAGATTAGTAAGTGCAGGGAGAAGATGTATCTATGCAACAGATGTCTGCATGCTTCTTATTCTGAAGAAAAATTCTTTACTCACAGAGAATTCTGCATGGAACTGAATAATTGCGCCATGAGGACTCCTCCGAAGGGAGAGGAGATTTTGAGATTTGAAGATTATCTCAAGAAAATTTCCCCTCCGTACACGATTCACCCTGACTTTGAATTCACACTAAGGAAGGTCGATAATAATTCTTTGATGAGAATGTGGCAAGAAAAAAAGCTTCGACGTTCCAAAGTCGTCGAAAATGCTTCTCAAATTCACGAACCCTTCGCCCTTGGTCTCTGGCTTAACTGCCATCACGATTTCAACAAGAGTTTCTACAAATTATTCAAAGGCAAAGACTGTGCCAGGAAATTCTTTCTTCGTCTCAAAGATATCGCAGAGATCGTGGAAAAAGTGAGATTACTGCATCTGAATGATGACAAATTCCGTATTGATGATTTTTAATATACTTTCTCATGTGTAGGTATGGAAAAAAATGTACCCACGGAGATCGATGACCTGATCGACGAGCTGATGATTATGATCACCAAAAACTGTTCCATTTGTAATCAAACCTTGGGAGATGATAGAGTTTTCGATCATGAGTATACAACTGGTCGCTTCTGAGGGGTTGTTCAGTTTGATATTCCCGTAATATGCCACAATTCATCTCACTATGACTCACATTTCTTCTTCAAGAGTTTGCTGAATGATATCCCAGGAGATTCGAAAGTGATCCCTCAGAATACCGAGAATAACATTACAGTTTTCCAGAGGATAGTCGGAACACGTTCAGAATACGTTCAACTTTTCTCGATTCAATCAAATCCTTGAGTTCCAGTTCGGAAAAAATGGGTAGCTACTCGGATGATAGTGACAAACAGGTTCAGTCTACAAATTTTAGCGACGAAATTTCAAGAATTTCTGAGAGAACTGGTGAGTCTGTCGAAGATTTATTCGAGCCTGTAACGCTAAAATCGGTGTTTCCCTATGATTTTTCTGATTCAGTCCGGAAGTTTGAAATTCAATTTTTTGCAGACAAAGATGATTTTTACAATATTTTGACCGATTCGAACATTTCAGAGACGGATTATTAGTACGTCCTCGAGGTGTGAAACACATTTGAATGTAAACATTCACGCGAATACATGAATGTACACGCCGATCACCCTAATACATCAAGAGCGTTTGAACGCGAGCAGTGTACGGAGACTTACCTCTTCCCTTCTTCACGCGACACCAAAGTCACACGATTTCGGCCTCTTGCTCGCGACCGGCGCGGGTTCTTTAGTATTGTCTCTCGGGACAGCATTTAGAACGCAACGTGAATACGCTCACCCGATATACGAGCTTCGCGTCCCTTGCGTTTTCGCTCCGAAAACCGAATTTTTTTCATAGTTTAGATGAGGAATCACCCACCCACGCAATGGGTGATTATTGGGTTTCAATAAATCGTGAGAGCAGTTAGTTGTATTTGTGCCTCTTGATTGAAAGATACCTCGCCCGGCCTCCAGCCTTCCTCGTCATTGCCTTGGTGCAAGTTCGAACGGCTTAGCGTTTTGACAAGCCAACTCGTTTGCACAATGAACTTGTATCTCAAATTGGACGTCTTATTATTGTGTGAAGTATTTGAAAATTTTCAGAAGGAATCTTTTGAACAGTACGGACTGGATCTGGCTGATTACTTGAGCTTGTCTGGCTTTGCCTTCTCAGTTCTTCTTGAGATGACAGGGGTCGAGATCGAATTGAGACAGAGCCTAAAATGATATTATTTTTCGGGAAATCATTGCGAGGGGGCGTGAGTCAAGCTTCTATGCATTATGCAGAAGTTAATGATGAATATAGGCGTGATCACGATCCGGCCAAGAAAACATCGCACATTATGTACTTCAATATAATAAATTTATATAGAACAGCTATGATTTTCAAGCTCCCATATGGAGGCTCCAAGTGGCTTGAAAATCCTACCAAGTTTGACGTGACCTCAGTCAGCTCGGGTTCTGACGTCGGCCATGTGCTAGAGATCGACGCTGATTATCCAGCTCATCTACGTGAATTGGACGGAGATTATCCTCTATTCATGTTAACTGGTATCAATGAGTAGGAACCCATTGAAATCATTTTGACTCTATTGCTCGTTGGTGATTAAGTTACATGAAGTGGATTTATTGTTCATACGAGCTGACCCACCGCGCTCAGGCGGCGGACACCACAGTTTGAACTAATTTTCTCAAACTATAGACCTCCGCGGTGCCACTTTTATCTATGGCCTCTACACCGGAGGATTTTTTAAAAAGGGATACAGATGAGAAAAAATGACTCCCCTGACCGAGATTTAGAGCGTTAAGAGCAATTATCCTCTATTACCTCAAAAAATAATTCCTCCAAATGGTCACAGTGACAATGAAGAATTGCTTACTACTCTCTTGCTGAAAAGAAACTATGTTATCCATTATGAGAGTTTTAAACAAACGATTGCCCTCGGGCTGACTGTACACATCAGGAGGGGTATAGAGTCCGAACAAAAGGCTTGGATTCGACCATACATTGAGAAAAACTAAATTTTCTTGTCAGAATGCTAAGAAAAAATTTGGAAAGTCTATGTACAAAGCAATGATCAACAGCGTCTATGGTAAAACGATCGAGTCGGTTCGAAAACGACGGAATATCATTCTGGAAAATCAATGTGATAGACGATACGAGTTGAAATCATACATTTCACTCCCACAGTTTCATAGACTCACCGCTTTTGACAAGGAGTTTGTAGCCATAGAGTTAAAAACTGTCAGTATACTGTTCGACAAACCCATTTAGGTTGGGTCGGCAGTCCTAGACTTGAGTAGGAAGCTCATGTATGATTTTCACCATCACTTCGCTTTCAAAAAGCTCGATCCTGGAGCTTGCGAGCTCCTCTATACAGACACAGTTCCTTCGTTATACTTTTTGAATAATCTGAACCTGTACACGGATTCCATTCTTTCGTACTGTGCTGATTATTCCGATAAGTCCGAATACGCACACGATAATCCTTACGGCATATTGAGAATGAATTGAAAAGTTCTCGAGAAGATGGAGGATGTGATTGATGAGGCAGTTATCAAGGCAGGCGTTTTCGTGAGATCAGAATCATACGCGATTCTGTGCGAGGATTCCAGGGAAAAGCTCGTGGGAAAGGGTATTCGGAAATCAGCATCAAGAAATCAATTGTCCTTTGAAGATTATGAGAATTGTTTATTCAATCAAGAACCTGTATGGCTTGATCAAAAACAAATAATATGGAAGGATCATATTCTGTACACAATAAATTGCCGAAAGCTCCGTCTCAGCTTCGATGATGACAAACGCATCACACATGCTGATCTTGTACATACATTTGCATACGGCGATCGCCGCCTGAGACTGATAAACGAGTCTGATTAATATATGCATTTGCACCATGCATTCACATAAGACGATTGCCGCTTAAGACTAATGAATGATTGACTAATCGAATACGTCTGATTTCTTGCACCACGAAGCCTGTCTCATCCCATACCACTTCACCAATACTCTATCTCTTTGACGTTCAAAGATTTTCTCCACGAGGGAAACATGAGGCTGTCGCACACGTTGGAGTTCGGCTTCGTAACAGCTACCAGCGATCTTCTCACGGTTGATGTCTTGCAGCAGATACGTGACCGGAACCGTATCTTGTACTCGGTAGATGGTACAAGTCTCGGTACCCCAGTTGGGAAGGTAGAACAACTGCTCATACTCACTCAAGCGTACGACATCGCCGACTTGATATCTACATCTCTTCGACGAACTCCTCCGAGCATGAACTGTGGATAAGAGTTTTGCCACGACCTCGTCCTGTTCGTCGCTTTTTTTCCAAACCTGTATCGATTTCAATCCTATGGTTCGATGTTCAGTATTTTTGTACTCTTCGATGACATCCTGAAGTATATCTATCCACACATATTCTCCTTCCAAAGAGAATAATTGATATAAATTTGATTCTATTGTGCACAATCCGCGCTCACAGATACTGTTGTAGAATTCTTGTCTTTTGTCAGACTGTAAATTATTTGGTACACGTTCCGCTCTATGCAATATTTTCGCAAACGCGTTCACCACTTTTCACGTCTCACTTCTCACTTCTCACCACGTCCCACTCAGTTCCACACCAGTTTTCGTCTTCATCGGCTCTGCCCAAACGTATTTCAAGAGAACATCGATTACTATGAGAGTATACTTGAAATTTCTGTTGAATCTTGCGTGTTGGAGCATCACAGCCAGATCTATCTGCCATAAATCGTCGACTCCTCGCACTTCCACTTTTCGACGAGAGGAATTTCTTCTGGCTACAGCATGGAGTTCTTTGATGAGTTGAGTCTTTTCACGGCTATACTTATCCATGAGCTTTTCCTTCTCTTTCCAATTCACCAACTCCAAACTGAACTTGTTTCAGTTCCTTGAAAAACTGATTCAAACGGGAATTCAGCTCAAAATGTTGTTAAGCTTCGTTGTCGTGAGTAATCTGCACTCGTTCTTCAATAATTTTCGCGAGAGTTCCCAACTGTTTTTGCAATGATTTGATATTCTTTTCGGGAGTCTTATGTTCCAAACTGATTCGAAAGATTGCACTCTTGAACGAATTCTCAGCGCTTAAACTTCTTCCAAAAACGTCTGTATTCATGACTGACTCGAATTTGTCATTAACCTTAATTTTATAGTCTCAGAAAGAGAGGGTGAGATATGGTAAAATGAACAAGATTTTTTTCTCCAAAGAATCAATTCGGAATTCTTACGAGGAAAGTTAAATTTAGCGTACAATATAAATTCAACATTTCTTAGAGCACATCTGGATATCCCATTATCATGATTATCACAGCTGGAATGTAGATGATCGAATGTGAGATAATCATCTGCGCATACTTCACATTCGTCGTGAATGTTGAGTATCCAAAAATTTGAGTTGTCTGCGGAATGCTTTGGTAAAAACGCTTTCAGCCATTTCTTCTCCTCATGGGGATTCACGTAGACGTAGGTCATCCCCTTGTTGTTGCACGTGCGCTTGATAATCTTATCCGCGAGGTTGGTTCTTTCGTTCCACGGCACGTCTCCATTACTGCATTTGAATCCGTGAATATTGTTGCAAAAGTGTCGGGCGTGCCTTGCATCTCTACAGTCTAGTTCCATGTACGCAAAAGAAGGTCGAATAGTGTAACATTCCTCAACTTTTGCATCAAAATTGAGGATATCCGCCTCTTTCGGAATAAAAATAATCTCCAAACTAATCTGGATTCCTTGCAGGTCGATGGATAGGTGATTATCCTTGCGATCTTGTTCGTTCTCAACGGGCGAGAGTGGAGAATCCTGCATTAGACAACTTTGTGAGTTATATTTGTTGAGGGATTGTAACGGAAGATGTTGTCGTGAAATATCAAACAGAATCCTTGAGTATTACGAGGTAAGTTCTCCTTGCACTCGAATTCGATCCTCAAATCAACCGAAGAGTTCTTGATTGCATCGTTTTGTCGCGAACAGTCAATCACGAATATAGAAGCCAACGTTGTGTGGTCGTTTCTCGACAAGATGACCTCGTCCTCGCGATTTCCGTAATAAGATTCCATGAACGACGCGTACATATGGTACAGGATTGGAACGTGTTTGTTCGAGTTGAAATCTACAGTAATGGATTCGAATGGATACTGTTCGCTGTTCAGGTAGACTTCGATACTACTCAATTAACAGTGATCAAAAGTGGTTGCCGGAACTTTTTTGTTATTCTTGCGAGAGATTTGTAGCGCCAGAATGATGTATCGTGGTTTCTCTAGTTGATTTGAAGATTTGACGGACCAAACTTGTTCATCGGTTTCTTGAAGTCAAGGACATTCAATCAGCCCCCAGCTTTGGAAGTATATTGTGAAGAAAATGTTCCTCTCGACAGACTTGAGAATATTAAGTTTATCAATGTCGGACAGCACTACAAAAGGCATAGCCCAAGTAATAGAGTCGATATATATCTGCGGATTGCATTCATTATGTGTAACTACTACACAATTTTCATCGGACTTTGAGCAAATCATAATTAACTCGTGTTTTGGATGGACTACAATTTTTTCGAAATCTTTGCAGAATCCCAATAATCTATTCAAAGGCACTGCAAAGTCGAATACGTAATTGTCTTTATCTATCTCGAAGTTTCCAATGTTCCATCCAGCATTGGTCATGGAAAGTCCTTCTGCTCGCAGAATGGAAAGATACCCTTTCAGAGTGCTCGTTAAACCGACATATTCACAAGTATCGATCGTGACGCCATGCAGAGAATAATGTGGTTTCTTAAACGGGAATGCTACGAGATCATTTGTACCTGTTACGCTAGGGTCCTTGTCAAAACTTATTCTATCATTGATGAGCAAATAACTCTCCCAAGGTAATACATGCATATCTTGCGACTGAATAGCAATTCTGATTTCGTCATTCTCATTATAACTATGTGGATTATATGGATGGAAAAGTCTTACGTCTTTCCGACACGTTCGTCCAGTTGAGGATTTGCGAAAACATCAAGCGGGTCACCCATTTTCACGCTTTTTGAATCCCAGCGAGCGTAAAAATCCAACGTTCTTCTGAGTTAGAGGAATTTCCCGCACGGATGTTGACTAGGGACGATACCTTTGTCGAATGGAGGAAGTTCTCGAACGAGTTTCATTATATACGATCATCACTCACTCGTACATGAACCTGAAGAATTACGGACTCACCGCAAAAATTGGCTTATTCCCCGTCTTGATTGCAAATTCTCACACCGATTGGATCGATTTTATGTACTTGAACTGGGAGATAGATTCTATGAGTTGGTACTATACCTATGCAATATCCAACTGGGACTAGGGTAAGGAACTGATACAGCGAATGGGTTTCGGTAGAGTTGTGGAATGCGCCGGGAATGACGTCACACTCGAGCCTGACGACTGATAGATTTCAGATCTTGACAAGTTCACTAGATTTATGCCAACGTCGAGCTGACAATATATAAGTTTCGCTGCTGAATCCCAAGAGAGAATCCAAGTTTTCAGGTTTCGAGGAATCGATCGGGTATTAGGAGAAAGGTTCTACTTGTAACGTATTTGTCTTAGCTCTCGAAATCAACGGGTACTCTCCCTCTCTTATTGTTTGTCCCTTGACCTTGGTGCGGTACTCAACCAAGACTCTTCGCAAGGAAATGTGTTGATCTCCCGAATTCGTAGGAACCTCCTCGTACCAAGTGTACTTGGTCGTCGTAATAGAAACAATTGTTACTAGAATCATCGTTGGGTATGGAATTGACTACTGAAGAATGCACTAATGCCAGCTCGTACTTCTTCACATTCGCGTCGATGGGTGATGAAACGGGTGCGCTGAGAATCGAACTTGTTCTCGAAAATGAGAAAGTTTGAGACATAACTGATCAGTATTCGACGCCACAACTCATTTTATACATTTTTCCTTCAAGAATTTCAGACAAAGCAGTCCGCAATTAGTTTGACTCTAAGTCTGTCTAGGTATTCGATTGTATAGGATTTCGCAGTTTGGGTAACTGGTGAATATGTACCTCACAAAGTCCTCAGAAGGTCTCAGATTACCGATGGAATTGAGATAATTCACCACGTTTCCACGTTTGCGATATGCACACCAGTGTGTACCAGAATCTTTCAACGAGGCTAGATTAATTATGCCCGATTCATCGTGCCAAGAAAAAAGTGGGAGAGTATTGCGCGCAAAGACGCCTTTGAAGTATGGGGAACCCTTCGCAGCGCTCATGATCTCCTGTGAGTTCATACCTTTCGCCTCCTCGTCGCGGGCTTCTTTTCCAATGCATCACTTCTCTCGTGAGGATATGGATTCAAATACAAACCTCTTCCATTCTTCCCTTCGAGGGCTCTGTTATGTCTCACCATCTCTTCCAGTTCTTTTCTGATTCGTTCGCATATCGCTGATAGGATTTTGCAACGTTGGCTGCACCAGTCACGAGTGCGGTTATCGCTGCAATAGCCGGTAACGGCAACATTCCCCCTCTGCGCGTGAGCATCAGCTCTCTCTTCTTTTTATCGCGCGTGCGAAGCGAACGCTTACGCTTCGTCATACCCTTACCTCTTTCAGTTTTGATTTTCATAATACTGCTCACGGCTCTGGCTGCGAGTCTCTCGCCGAACGATGAATCTTTGGCTGCGATACGTGCTTCGGCAGCACTTCGCGAGTGACGATCGGCCTCGTGTAGTTTGTCGAGGTCCTTATGGATATGGTATGCAATATCGTGCTACCGACACGCTTCGTCTAATGGATTCATACCTCGATCACCTCTGGCTGATCTATGCTCCAATCTTGTTCGAGATCCGCAAAAGTTGTAGCCAGGTAAATGGATTTTAAATGGTGGATTATTTATGAGACGATTAACTAAGCCACTCCTTCCCTGCATACATGCTAATGAGTCGAATCACGGCAAAAAACTGAATTCCTCGCACGATAATTTTTATATTCATAGCTTTGTGCAACGTACTTTCCATTAGTCACGATTAGATTCGTCAAACAAGAGGAGGGGATTTCAATCATCAATCTGGATAACTACGCAGATCGCGTAGGAGAGAAGGGGAGCCGACACGGAAAACTACTACCCGACAGCATTTGTTGTATAATTTGTGGACCGTCTAATTATGGAAAAACAAATGCAAAAAACAAATCAGCTTGATCATGAGCCCGAACGGACTCGTGTTCAATAACATCTACGTGTATGCCAAATCGTTGAAACAACCGAAGTATCGATTTTTGGAAGCTATAATGAACGAGTTGTCCAAGGATGGTATGAGCTATCACACCTCTACAAACAACAGCGAGATCATCGATCCCAAAGATGCAAAACCTCACTCCATATTCGTTTCCGATGATGTATCAACAGAGAACCAAGATAAAATCTCAGCATTCTCTGCAATGGGACGCCACGTACATATAGATTCTTTCTATTTAACACAATCTCACACATGCGTACCGAAGTAGCTTTTGAGGGATAACCTCAATGTTCTCATCATTTCCCAGATTGATCTGACCAATACGTGTGATACACAATGATCACGTCTTTTTTGTCGTGGATTTTGAACAGTTCAAACAGTTTTGTTCAAGCTGTTGGAGGGATGAGTACGGATTTCTCACAATCGTGAAAGACGATCCGAAAAATCTCGAGAGGTACTGGCGAGGCTTTGGTACGTTCATAACATTCGATCAAAATCGAGCGTCTCGTAAACGTAAAAATGGCGCGGACGAAAACGAAACCTGTCAAAAGAGCGGATTGGGGAAGAAAGAAAGGCGAGATTGTGAAACCAATCGCTAAGATAGCTCCAGTGATTCGACAAAACCATAGCGCTCTCAAACTCGGTGAAATGGAGAATCGCGAGAAAACATTGGAAAACCTACAGTCTCTTGTGCAACCTTTGGAAAAATTGATCAGCAATACCAGTCAATTAAACGAATTGGACGTTGGGAAACTCAAAAGCGAATCGATCGACGAACCTGCATTTATGAAAAGCGATGACGAGGGAAGTATCTCTAGTGATGATCGATTGAAAATTTCGGAACTCCCCAGACGCTCCAGCTTCAACGAGGAACGTTTGAATGCAACGATATCTCCACCAACCAAACCGCTACAACCGTTCGTTACGGCTACAAAAACTCGCAGTCAGAATTCACTGAACAGATCATCCTCTTTCAATAGAAGTTTACTATCGTCGACTCTTTTAGATGCTGATAATGTGGACCCTCTGGAAAAATCTATTCAACAAATTGTCGAGAATTTTCGAGAGTGGACAAATTCTCAAGATTTCCTATACAAGAATTTGGGAGCTCTGACGTTGAAATATCTCTCAGAAGTTTTTAGACTATAAAAAAGCAGATATGACGTATGGACCTAATTCTGAAAATAACACGTTGATGTTGGGGAATAAAGCTCTTGACTTCGGTAAATATAATGATAGAATTATGTTGGATAATTGATGTCTATTCGAAGGTAATTAAGGTCTATTCGAATTAATATTCTAAGATAAGCCGGAACACTATGAACCACACGATGTTGAACAATAGAAGGAGATTCTAATTTCGACGAGTGCTCATAAGCGCGACCATGATGAATCGAAACGTATAGTGAGCTCGAGAGAAAAAAATATGAAGAGATCATCGCTCTAATGTTCAAATCACAGATTGGCTCGGGATTACGAAAACTTGTGGGAGAGATTGAAAACAGCGATACAATGAGACTGCACGGGTCTGATCATCAAATCCATTACGCCTACTGGGATGATGTAAGTGAGATAACTGCTTGTCTCGGGCTCTTGCTCAGGGATCTGCAAGCTGGTGATACAAGTGGACGTGAGGAAATAATAGAACTCCTGAGCGGATTACGTGAGGGGGATATATCCTATGAAAAAGCGCGCGAATCAATATTTGATCCATTGTATTCTGTACATTCCTGTGGAATACTCATACTGCAAATATGGAAAAAGCCGCTCAAAACTCCTCGCTTCCTACTGCTAAGAAGGAGGATGGACCCCGAGGAATCCAATCGAGTACTCTACATACTCCTGGATATGAAAATGATGTAACTCCGGATCTGTCTCATGATTTGGGACCCGCCTAAAAACGGGCGGCCGCCGAGGCGGCCATATAATTTGGTCGGAAATCTCTCCCGCCGTGGCGCCCCCCCGCCAAGAAAGGTTTCCTGTATGAAAAAATACGCCTCATCAATTGTGCAATTGATGAGGTGTGAGAAGCACCTTATTTGTTCGGATATGCATCGGATAATTATTTCTAATGGAATAGTAGAGAACGGCGAGTGAGTCCCACGATAGGTGTAGCGAACGTATCTATAGGTTGGGTTTTGGAGTGAAAAAGAGGGATTTGAAAAGTAAAATTCAGACTATATTCTGACGGGAAAAGAGTACAATAATCAAATACAGCTGGGCATGGAATCGCAAATGATGCGTACCGTTCAAGGTGCAGAACAAGAGTTGTCGCGCCCGGCGAGGCCCGGCATTTTTATAGCTTGCGATAAGAGGATCCCCTCTTCGTCAGGCATAATTCGCAGGAATCAGAGCTAAGGCTCGAGGTGGAGCATGGCGCGAAAGCTAGCACGTGGCTTGAGCTTGAGATGACAGTTTATTTCTTTTGTCGCCGCACCTCGCGAGTGCCTATAACATGAACTATTTCACCGATTGATGATTTTTCTGCTCGGGAAATTTACACATGTACGATGCAGT
>JAPYYZ010003312.1:0-11768 GCA_030522705.1 Eretmocerus eremicus | reverse complement strand
CAATCTAATGTTCTGCTCATGAGGCTGCTGTTGCTTACACAGAAAAAGTTGTCCGTCTGGACCTGTCAGGTAGAAAATCTCGGGGTATGACGGCACTTGGATGGCGCTGCGTAGGGGGTGCCGAAATGGGTTCAAGTGCACTGGAGATTCTTCCATCAACGGAATGCCTGTGCTCCACTGTTGGTACGCTGGGCCCGTGTATCGCCCTTGGGGAGTATTCGACCGGCTCACTTCTACGTATTCGTTCTTACCTCTCATATTGCTTATCGCATTCGCATCTACTCTCCATGTCTCGTCTTGTCCATTATCTCCGAAATTCAAATTTTCAGTTTCATTACAAAAGTTCCATTCATTGTCCGGATCTTGAGAATCGTTGATTGGGTCGTCTCTCTTAAACATATCCGGCCAAATGCGAGAGTTTTTTGGCTTAGTACCAGTTGGGTTCAATGATACTTTGCTTTTTAATTTTACGAACATATTCATCACTCTGGACATTCTGTGCTTTTTTTGGTCAAAAATTCGACTGACTCGAAGTAAGAGTGCGATTGCGATAGAGTTCGTCCATCTGATTGAAGTGAGAGTGAGGTATTAGACTTTGTATTTAGGTTGAGAAACTGCAGCTGGCCACGGCGATGATGATAAGAAGGCTCTGCATAAGGACTCGGTCGCTGACTCGGTTGTCTACCAGCTAGCTCCTCGAACTCCGGCTGCGTAGGTGATGAGCGGCGCTCGTCGATTCTGCTGACGTCCGGGCGGGCGGTTAGACGGTTGCGATTCCTTCCTTCGGTTGGTTCGGTGAAGGCTGGATCTTCTTCCGCTTGGCTCGAGCTCTTGATCTATCCGTGTCACGTTCTTGAGTCACAACACTCTCGCGTGAATTTTTGAAAGCGGAGAAATTCTCCAGCGAATTGAAAATGGAAATATTTTCCAAGATTCTGTGAAGAAGAATCCACTACTCGTGGGAGACTACCCCCGCCTAGCACCAAGAAAAGGCTGTTACGTGGGAAGGTCATATCTCCAGGAGGAACACGAGTGATTCAGGAGTGAACGGTCACTTTATGGACGTAAGAGACTCAAGAGAGAGAGAGTGTGTGAACAGGAAGGTTGGCTGGGCGGTAATGCCCGCGGCGCGGCTCGTCGGAGGAGCGACGGACCGCGTCGCGCGAAGTAGTACCTAAGGGGATGGTGCAGCTATTTGTCAGGATCGCTGACGATGCACCGTGACGGCCGGCGCTCGGCGCACGGATGTAGCGCGGCTCGCCGTGCCGTCTCCGGTGAATCGTCATGTGACAAGGTGGGGCGCGGGGGTCCGGGACCACCGACGTCACAATACTTCCTCGTCTTGTTATACTGATGGAAAAAGGTCATTCATATAGAGTTCTTGATGATATCACTTATAATCCCGCACTTGTTTGCATGCATCTGGACGGTGTTCCGTCGAGATTTATGCTAGATGTCTAGATTCCAAGGACTGTTGTCCTCGATCGTTACTGATTTGTGTTCTGGACTAAAAGTAGGCTGACTACCTGTGATGATTCCACACAGAGTTTAAAGATCAACGGTAGATAAAATTCCTCCTCGCTCATTTACAACGATGGAATCCAATTTCTCCTTGCTCATTCACAACGATGAAATTCAATTCCTCCTTTCTCATCCACAACGATGAAATTCAATCGGTTTCGTGTGTCTAGCAATGCAAATTACTCAAATATCTTAAAAAATCTGATAGTTTCCCTCGGAATATATCATGACACCAGTATAATAATCGACCGATGGTGGGATATGAATCAAATTCTTGTCTTGAATGGAGAACGGAGAAGGAATGAGAATTTTAGCTCCAAAAAGTGAGTCCGATGGAATTGTCAGGCTTCGGTCAATTTGCAACCAGTTCAAACGTTTGGAAGCTCGAATGACAGGTAATTCCAGGTGAAATCCGAGTATGGGATGACGAACATTCCCAAAATGTCCCAATCCCTTCAAATGTCCAAAATAAAAAAACGCGGGTTCACTACGTGGGATCTGCTTGCTAGGATCACAGTATCATCTTAATAGACCTCAAAAGTAGAACGAGCCATGATGTTGATTTGTTCTATAGCAGGAATCATTAATCAGCAATTTAGGTATGTGGAATCCCTTTTTTATTCGCCCCATTGTCTTATAGAGTTTTGGAGGATCGAAGTAATTATCGAATGAACTACAGAACATATCAGGATTTCGTGGGTATCCTCGCGTGCATCAATTCAATCTTGAAACACCCTGAGCGTAGCAATTTGATCTCATGAACATTCTATCATCACACTACTTGAAGTGTGTAATATTTTCCGTATAATTGGTCTCGTAGCAGTCTAATCTAATGACAGAGTTGAGTGAAATATACATGGATATTTGGTTAATTTTCTCACTATAGGAACATTAACATTCCAGCATCTTATTTGTCTTCTACCTTAATTCGTGCTGAACGAGTCATAGGGATTGAATCTATACCGATGTTCATTTTGATGCAAAAGTGATTCGAACTTTCCTAGATGCATAGGCAACTATATGTGTGCTAAACTTTCGTATGGATCGAATGAAAGAACAATTCGGTATGTTGAATTCATAACTCTAACTTCGGGGCGATGTTCATTTCTCAAGGTGTTCGCGTGAGCTCATTTGACGCAGTAAATCCCATCCAACTTCAGTACCTGATGGATTGGAGGAATCGTCATCCCTTCTCGCCGTTACTATGATTTTGAGTGACTCAATTGCAGGATACCTTTGGAAATAATACCAGTGAATTGATTCTATCGGTCTTTCCTGCTATACGGGGGATTGAAACTGACTCGAACCTCTATGCCTAACAATGCAAGAAACGACAATATTGAATTGCCCAATTCCTGCACGTGACATGTTGGAGGATCGACAAAAGTCTCAGCCCCTTTGATTATCCAAAGAGGATATAGATTAGAGAAGAATATAATAAAAAGATACTAGTGAATGAATTAGGGAAAGATACTAATACTGTTTTGCCCCGACCCCTCATATTCTGATCATCCTAATTCAGGGAAAAATACGGAACGCGTGAAAAGAACGCAACTAGTCAGAGCAGAGAAGTCCAAATCTTTTTGCCTCTGGAAGTTGCATTGCGCTCCTTTTTGGAGGAGTCGCTCCAATGCGTATGCTCGCCATTCGTGAACTAGACTATTTATCTTTAATTCCACTAGAATCCGCTATTCAATGCCATATTTCCTTCTTCACTGGGCAAAAAAATTTTTCTGTGATCGGTTTCGATTTTGGATAGGATATGGAATCAGGATTGATTTGTGTCAATTCCAAAATATGTCTGCTCTTACAATATCTGATGATTTTGGGACCAATTAGACAGCGATACATGGAGACTTTTTCAGGTGGGCGAGAATGCCCTTGTCATGTACTCCCAGGAATTCTTCCTTGCTATACCCTAGGTGGGTCTCGTTCATTCCTCCATTGGCGGCTGGCTAGGGGGATATTGACTCTTTGAATTGAATTTTGTCGTGGGACAACAATTCATGGTTCTGGATGATTTCATCCTTCATTTGGATAGATTGATCATTATATGGCCTCATTGAGGTCGTTGCCGCTGCGTGAGTCATCAAGATGTGCCTTTCTGGCTGAATTTGACTCAAACCATGCTGAACTCACAATTTTCAGGATGAATGATTCGTAAAACATGACGTGATCCATATCTTGCGCCTAGCATGAGACAGATGATGCGCTAGAATCTTCTCATGACACATCATGAATGGTTCCTGAGCAAAATTCAGAGCCTCCATTCCCTTGCGATGGCTCTATTTTCAGAATGAAATCCCCTTACGAACTATTACGTGGTTGCTCCTTTTCTGACTATTATAAAGTCGTTCCAACTAACGATCAATCATCCGCTCTCAACCTATGCAGGTCCTTGGTTAACGCACAAGACTCGTGAGCAAGGTTTCAGTTCTTGAGGCATCTCCCAACTTTTGCAGATGAGAGCTATGCATTACATCGTTGCGAAGGCTCGGTAGGAGGTCATGCTTGCAAAACGAGCGATATGGAGTGACAAGCATAGACGAATCGAGTTTCTTGGAGACGATTCTTGAGGATTCTCCAAAATTTCCCGAGCAACTCATTTGAAACTAGACGTCAATTCCCGTAATGGAAACCATGCATCAATTCTCTGCCTTCTGGTCTTCGTCGGGCGTTTATCCCTCGTTCTTAGGTCGTTCGTTTTTGTGTGGGATCTGTTATTCAGGATGTATGAATGTTGGAGCATGAAGGAATGAAGTCTGGATTATAACCTTCCGTGTGGAATTTCTGGGCACTTGTGGGCTCCCATTTTGGATTATTGATCAGAGCATCTCGATGCGACCTATGCGCTCATATTATCACCCCCTACGGAACCAAAAGGGTCCCCCTGCTAGTTTTCAATGACGGGGCGCAAATTGCTCGAGGTTTACTATCTCAATGGCTCGCAATAGCACCCTTTGCCCCGTGCTCCATAATTTGGAATATGTTTCTCAACTCTCTTTCTCCATGAGAATCATCCGATCCACTCTACAGTTCTCGATTATAGAAATTTTATGCCATGATTGATGGAGAATGAACATTTTTAGTACTTCGAAACGATCAAATTTCAACTCTCCATTCCCGCAAGATCAGAGTGACCGATTAATTGACCGGGAGGAGAGTACCTCGATTGAATCCTTCTGTGGCCTATGTCGTCGATTGGCCGTGTGGAAAGTTAAGAAAGGACGGTTTGTTCAAAATCTGTGCGAAATGTCGATGATACGAATTCAAGATTTCATGAGTATTCAAGGAGATTCAAGAGCAGGATCACTCTCTCAAGTTTCAAATTAGCGTTCTGCATGAATTCTTGCTCTCTGTCGAATGATCTTATTGAATTTTCCATATCCAGAATGGACTTCCCCATTAGGATTATCCAGAGTCAGATCATGATGGTTCTTCCATTAGTTCACAAACACAATTTAATTCCAGTCTGAATTTTCTCGTACGAGGTTATCCTCATCATTGAATTGATAATATGAGAGGATCTACAATATATTCTCCATCCACATCATCGTTTGGCTTCTCGGATGCGTATACTTTTTTTTTTTTTTACTAAGGTGGTTCGAGAAAGAGCAAATCCGCAGATCGGACGATAGGCTGCCTCAGGCGCGTGAAAAAGCTTCCGTGACAAGCCGTTTATGACGGAGTGAGCCCAAGGGTCAGTTCGGGCGGCGAAAGGAGCCAACGCTGGGCTCGAATCATCTCCCGGCCATCCCCAGGGACCCTTACCGTCTAAACCCTCCTCGGCTTCGTACTCGTCAACAGAGGCAAGCAGAGGTGAGATCCATCAACTTACCTATCCATGCCAGAGACTGCGCGTGTATAACTTCGAACATGGGTGGCGTCACTCGCGCTCGATGGGTGGCGCAGCTCTTCTGGTCTCCTCCCTGGTCTTCTTCTCTCTTCTTCCTTCGTGGCCCGCCATCTTCTGCGTGGCGTCTCTCGCGTTGCAGGTGTCGTTCTCCCTCTTCTTTGCGGGTGATCGTTGTCGTGATGTATTGGACGACGTCCTCCCACGTTCTTCTCTCGCGGAGCATTGTTGGTACTAGGTTCTCGGGGGTGAGCCGGAACCCAAGCCTCGTTTGGATCTCCGCGTGCTTCGTGCTGGTGTCGATGCACTCGAACAAAGCTTATTCAGCAGTATCAATATCGAAACCGCAGCTCTGGCACTCCGGTAATGCTCTCTATCTAAACTTGGTGAGGTAGGCGCCAAAGTAGCCATGGCCTTTCAGGGCTTGTGTTAGCCAGTAGTTCCGCTCTCCGTGGCCACGATCAATCCTTTGCTTGAGGTGTGAAATCAATAGATTGGTCCACCGTCCTTTTGTTGAGCGGTCTCATTCCGCTTGCCATTTGGCCAAGGTCCCGGCTCTTCCAGCCTCGCGAAAGGCAGCCCAGCGAGGGGGGTTCATATCCACCCCTCCAGCTTTGAGGGTCTCTTGCCTCTCTCAGATTTCCACACGCTTACCCACCAGCAAGCTGATAAGCGGTGTTCCTACCAGGACGCATGCAGCATCGGCCGAGACGGTAGAGTAAGCGCTGACCGTCCGAAGCGATACTCGGCGCTGAATCGGTCCCACGACCTTGGATATTTGTGTCACTTTAACGACACTCCCCCATACAGGGGCATCGTGAAGCATGATGGGTGTGCTCACGGTGTTCAGAAATGTTCTTCTGCTCGGCATGGGCCCGTCTATGTTTGGCATCAGCCGCCGGAGGGCATGCCCTACTCTCTCAGCATCGAGTTCGGCTTCCCTGATGTGCGCTTGGTAGGTCCACTTGTCGTTGAATCACACCCCGAGATACTCGATTTCCCTCTTGAGTGGGATCACACGACTTCTGATGGTGAGAACTAGGGTCTCGTTGCTCCTCTCCTCCGTTACAAGCAGCCTATCGCACTCAAGTTCAGCGAGTTCAAGGTGGTGTTCTGGGAACTACTCACCGATCCGGTCCAAAGCATCGTCCGCAATGAGTTCTACCTCCCACGCAGTTGGAGCAACAACGACGAGTCCGGCGTTGTCCGCGAAGCCCACGAGTTTAGCTCCGCGTGGTGAATTCATGTTCAAGGAGTCGTCATACTGGGTATTCCACTCAAATGGCCCGGATACGGATCTCTGTGCAATCCAGATACGCATACTCTAACCATTTTCATTGAATCTCTCAGGACTAAGTCTCGAGTCCAACATCATTCCGGATTGAAATTCAGGTTGACCAATTCTATCCCTGACGTCATTCGAACTTTGAATGGATTTCAACTAACCGTATCATTCGGATTCTGCGTGGATTTCGACCATAAAAAAGGATCCGATTATGAATAACTTCTGGCAATATGAATAATCACTATTCGTGAGAGGTCTCTAATTAATTGATATTTCCCTGTTTGAATGATTTTTGACCATCCAAACAGCTCAAGTTACCGTTGATCCTCACCGTATAGATACTTTCAGTGATTCGTGGGCTCTAGCCAGGTGAATAATTGCAGTGATTGGTGGGATCCAACCACGTGAATAGTTCCCAATTTTGGTGGATATGAGGCACGAGAATGTTGACGATAGTTTGCGGGAGCTAGTCACGTTGATCATTCTCAGTAGTTCGTGAGCCCACAAATATTTCACTGCTATCATCGAACCAACTTTGCGTGACACTGAATCGGAAGCTCTTGTGCCGAGTCGGAAAATTTTCATCAATGAGATGCTGCTTACAGTGAGGAGTATGAAGAGTGCATACGCTTAAGACCATTAGCACGGGATTGAGGACTCAAATACGTCTGGCACAGCGGCGGACACTCCTGGGTCAAGCAGAAGAATTGCGATCAGGCGCATGCCTTCGAATCCCTCATCAAACTCTATGTCATCCAAAAGGCTACTCGAACGGACCCAAATCGGACCTCTAAGACCTCAGACCAGACCGGGAACAGTTCTACCGATCTGGAGCCGGGTAGAATTGCGACAAGGGCAACGGTGGGGGTTCCCTGACCGAGCAAGGCTGCTGCAGAGCTACGAAGGGATAGTAGTTTTCTGAAAGCGGTATTTCTCATTATCAACTCAAGATCGTCCCTCACATCTATCTGGGGGTGGCGGAGTCGTGGCCAAATGAGTTTGTGGACGACAGTAATCTTCATATCCCAGAATTTTCTCTGCTGCGGCAGGGTTGCAACGTAAATGGTGGCGGAACTGTCCTGTATGTGGGTAATGATTCGGAAGTTAGGAAGTTGATTCCGTCTGAAACATGTGTCTCTGAGAACCTGGGATCTCCGAACTTCTTTCTGTCGCGTACAGCAGGGCAGCGCTACTCTAATACTGGTAGCAGTCATTCATAGACCCTCTGGAATTGCCATGCAGGGGGATGTTGGTCTATTCCACTCATTGAGCCGACTACGAGAAGATTTGAGCCATAAGGTAATGACGGGAGATCTGAATGCAGACTCGTCCGACACGGCTCAACCTGATATCAAAGCCTTGACTGCACTGAAGGACGAAGTGTCATCACAAATTGTGTAGCATGACGTGACTCAACAACACAACCGCAATGTGTCTTACAAATGGATTGATCACGTTTTCACAGATAAGAACCACACCATATGTGACTCTCAAAACAGGTTACTGCCTGGTTTCAGCTAGCATTTGGTCATTGATGTTCAGACCAACGCCTTTATCCCTGCTCCACCGAAAAGTTCCTTCACATACAGGGGCTTCCTTAACATTCCTCCCGAGCAGCTAAATCACCTTCTGCTACACTGTGACTGGACAGTTGGAGAATGCTGAAACCAGCTTGGCATACGCTGTGAATTCTCCCAATGAGAATTTGAAGATTGTTTTGGAGAAACAGGCGCCTAAATGAACGGTTCAACCCCGTAGAGGCGATACTCCTCGGATTGATCCCGAGTTGAGAGCGCTCATGATTGAGCCAGATGCAGCAGGCAGGCGCTGGGAGCGGAACTAACGCAATTGGCGCAGGTGTCCTAAGTTTCGAAGTGAGGACTCTCAACTCAGCGGAAGGGTTGACGTACGGCTAGAGCAAGGGCAGCGTTCTTCCCTCCAAGGTCATCTCTGAGACGCGCTTGAGAAGAATAAAAATATATAGGAAGATATGCGCGACCTCGACCTCTTGCGCGAGAGCAGAGAGGAGGAACTCTGTGGGTTCAACCCGAACAACCTGACCGCTCATTTTTCGGGGGTTTTCGTCTCGCCTCGTGGGAACGTTTGAGGATCAATGGACAGAATGGATAAGGCCTCAGAAGAGGGTTTCAAGCTCAAGCCCACGAATTTTCATGGAGCATACGGGAGCCCCGAGATGTGATTGCAAAGGCTCTCTCAGTCTCAGGTGATTTCATTCCACATATTTTTGACTCCTCTCCCACTCACGGAATTTTTCCCGGGGCTCGGGAGCAAGCACAGCAGATTGCTTTGAGAAAGATCGCAGCACTACCGGAGGTCTGGGACTTTCGTCCCATTGCGCTGCTGTGCTTCCTGTCCAAAGTTCTGGAAAAAGTTGCCCAAGACTGACTCAGCAGTATTTCGAGGCCAATAACTTACAAGATGGTTTTCAGACTGGTTTTGAGCAACATCACAGTGCCCAAATAACGCTGCGTGAGTTTGCACATGACATTCGAATAAGCATTAACAGAAAAGAGATCACGCTGTTATTACTTTCCGATTTCAGCAAGGCACTAAACACGATTTCACCATTCCAACTATTAAATAAAGCTCATAAACTGGGCTCCTCGAGATGTGCATTCCTGTAGATTAATTTCTACTCACACGGTCGCAACCAGAGATTCACTTGAGAGAATGGCAGTTCCGATCGGCTCACCTCCAATCTGGGTGTTCCACAGGACTTTATCCTTGCACCCCTTCTCTTCAGTTTGTATATCACTGTTCTGCTCGGGTTGGTGGATGGAAAAACAGTTAATCATCTTTCTACACGGATGACCTTTCATATCATCTGCAGGTGGATGAGAAGAAGATCAATCGAGGAATCGCTCAATCTGGAGGAGTGAGATGACTTGTTGCTGAGTGGGCCAAGGACTCGGGCCTGCCACTCAATGGGAGCAAGGCCGAAGCAATCTTCTCCAGTCCCAAGAGAAACGTGAGGGATTTGGGAAACGTGGACGCGCGAGGCGTTGTGATACAGAATGGGGTATTCGTCTCATCCAGTGACAAGGTCGTGAGTCTAGGTATGATATTGGATAATCAACCGACGTGGAGACCGCATATTAATCGAGTCACTGGAAAAAATAACAAGACACTCTACAGCTTGCGGTTTATTGAGGAGTGCACTACCGAGAATCTCTAAATTTGACCGGTCGAATCCAACCCCTCCTGGACTACTGCGCGGTCTCGTACCTCAACGCCACTGACAAACTAAGGAAGCGGGTACTGTGCCTGAATAATTCATGTGCGATACATTCCCGGTGTGAGGTGAGACCAGTACATCGCCCCGCCCAGAGAGCGCTTGAGTAGTTGCGCACTAATCCACGGAGAATGTACTCTGCACCTCTTTCCATATATATCATAATGCATTCGAGACAGCTTAGATATTCAGCTGGAATGTTTACCAGGCACCACTCCGTGCGCCCTCAAAAAGGTGATTCAGGAGACCAGGGACTCAAGATTCCAAGGGAGTGACATGACTACGGACAGAAATTTTTCCAGAGTCAATGCGCTCCTTTCTGCAATTTTGACCCTCTAGGCTTTCGGCTGTTACTCGAAACTCTCTCAATTCAAGGGGGCAGTGACCCTGCCTAAGATAAACGACCCACCCTGAATGACTCAGGGATTTGAGACACTAAAAATGATTTATTTGAAAAAATGACCCATTTGAAATGATTCATCTCAAATAACTCTTCTGGGTAATCTGATTAGGAAAATTTTAATCAACCTAAAATACAGATGGAAATATTGGGAGATGCATCAATTGTTGTGAAATTCTTCGAGTTTTTCAAATTAGTCATTTTAAACGAGTCACTTTGAATGAATCATCTTAAATGGATCATTTTCGAATGAGTCATTTCTAGTGTTTCGAATCCCTGAGTCATTTTGAATGAGTCATTCATTTTAGGTAGGGGAGTGACTTCTCGATGACGCTCCTCCGCAAGGGATGGATGTGGGCGCCGGGCAACTTCTCATTCTCTGAGGACTCTTGAATTTTGAGAGAATATTGTAGTGAGCGTCGGTCAAACGAGTGATATTCCTCATCTGTGATAATGTCTTCCCTCCCCTTCCTGAGCACATCTGTGTCATGATTATAGTTTTTCATGAAGTATCGAGTCCAAGGTCCAGTCACGACTGAGGGAATTCCTATCATATGACCAAATTCTTCCATTTTATGGATCCATATTTCGTACCTGATCAAACATTTTGCTTCATACGAATGAAGAGAATATCTCTCTCCCTCTCTCTCTCTCTCTCTCTCTGTCTCTCTCTCTCGCGGTGAGTACACCAACACCTATCCAACATCGCTCCGTGTTTGAATGTATCACTCATCCACAAAACATCGTCCCGAGTGGCACTTTTTTGCAGATTGGATATCCTCTCGCAGGCTCAAATTCTTGGAGCATCACTGCATGGCTCCTGCACGAGCCTGGGAAGAATAATTCCGATTCTGCAAGCTCGGCAACATCAGCTGGTCGACAGTGCTTGGCGCCGAAACATAGATCATTGCGCATGCTCGGGGGTCGTCTGCTACGTGCGCCGCGACATCTTACTTCTGCTACTGCCTACTACTGCATGATGAGCGACTACAACTGCTTCATCTGCAAAAGAACTCTACGCACAGGCAGCAAGGAGTGCACCGCGTGTAAACGCCTAGTCCACGTCAAGTGCTCTAAAACATCAGGAGCTGGGGTGACGTGTATGCGGTGCCTCCAGGTTAGTGGAAAATCGCCCAAACGATCGTCATCTGGCTTCGCAAAGCAGACGGACTCCGCTCCTCGTGAACCGGCGAGGAAGAGAAAGGAGGAACATACAAGCCTGCAATGTCGTGTGAGCGGTCAGCTCAACACAAACTCGCGACACAGCTCACGTGGCATGGCGGGCCCCCGCCACGAAAACCACCACCACCGGTCGCGGCGCAACGTCCCTTACCAGCGATGGCTCCCTCTTCATCGAGAGTCAGCAGCAAGCGACTGAGCGGGAGTCACGAGGCACGCCGCCAACTGCTGCAGCAGAGAAGCCGCGCAGTGCTGCCAACGCCGGGTCCTCTACACT
>JAPYYZ010003311.1:0-20423 GCA_030522705.1 Eretmocerus eremicus | reverse complement strand
CAATTTTCCTTGAGTATTGTTGATTTAAAATAAAGTGTTTCCAAGCTGAATCTTTTTCCCAAATAATTTGGAATCATATCCTCTTCGAGCGCGCTACATATGTATTCATACGATGTCTTCCATTAGTCCCATATTGTGATAAGCGTAACGTCTTTGACCAAATCAGCAAAGACTATGTATAAATCTATATGAGTTTAAACCAATGTGTCGTCGATGTTCGGCGTATTTACATTTTTGTATTCTTGAATTTTGCCTCCGGACGAATAAAAGACTATCTATCTATCTCTCCTCGCCGTTCCTTGAGTCAAAATCGTGCAGTTCCAATGGAATCCAACATATTGTTGTGTGGCTAATGTATTCGGCTTTATCTCCGAACAGAAGGCCCATTGGATCAAACCCTCCAAGTTCCCTCCAACTCTCAACACAAAAAGAAGATTTCCAAAGTTCGGTCAGAATCAGTGATCCGCATCTCTGGTGTTCTCCTTGTGAGCATGATTTCTTGTGAATTGCGTCTCGGTACAAGATGAATCCGTTATCATTCTCACAACTCGATTGAAGAGGAAGATTCGTGGAAAGATGCGAGCGAAGAGTCTCAGAATGTGGCGGCCTCATTCGTCAATCCTCGCGTCGAGCGTTTGCTGAAATCGTAAACAAACACCGCACGCATCCGCGAGCAGGCCTGCAAGGCGAGAGCGCGAAGGTGAGCGGTTCGCCTGTCCATCAACTCTATCATCTTGCGTTGGGGGGAAGAATTTCGCTTGTATAGGAATAATTGATGGAGAACCGTCATTTGAAGTCGATTTAGGTGCTCACTACAGTAATGATGGCCATGTCGATGAGCAGTTTGCCACTGTCCGATCGAGTACGCGCGACGGCAGATCCGAGGGCGAATGAGAACAGTCGTGTTTTAGTCGCGTGAAGTCGAGATATCAAGACGGAGTTCGGCCGAGCCGCGCTCCACTGTCACAAAAAAATACTCAGAGCACAGCAACGTGCATCAGTCGGTGGAGGATACGAATGGGCATTTGCCCACTAAATTCTGAGAACATCGGTTTGAATGCCGTTTGCCTCGAGGTTGGCCTCGCTGTTCGCACCTCCAGTTTCATGCCGGGGTTTTCGAGTCTCTTCATGTAGTCCAATCATATGTTGTTATTACGGAGACTCT
Source organism: Eretmocerus eremicus (assembly GCA_030522705.1). Taxonomy (NCBI): domain Eukaryota; kingdom Metazoa; phylum Arthropoda; class Insecta; order Hymenoptera; family Aphelinidae; genus Eretmocerus; species Eretmocerus eremicus. The sequence goes on along the minus strand of JAPYYZ010003311.1, from coordinate 19,258 downwards.
TTAGAACTTGAATGTTGAGCTGAATTATCAATCTGTACAAGAGATTCAGTCTTTCAATGCGCAAGAGCCTTCGCAATAACGACATGATTGAACTACATGAAGAGACTCAAAAACACCGGCATTAAACTTGAGATGCAAACAGCGAGGCCGAAACTACAACAGAGTAATACGGTGCTTCTACAATTCAGTGGGCGAATTGAATTCATACCCGTGTCGCCTATTTGTATCATCCGCCGACTGATGCACGTTGCCGTGCTGCGAATAATTTTCTGTGGCCGCAGCATCGCGGCTCAACTCCGTTTTCATATCCCGGCTTCGCGCGACTACCCAGAACACGTTCGTTTTGATTCCCAGCCTCGTCGCGCGCTCCCGATCGAACCGTGCGGCGAACTGCTATGACATGGCAATCATTACCGTACCGCGCACTTAGATCGACTTCGAATGACGGATCTCGACCAATTATTCCTATTATACGAGCAAAATTCTTCCGACGAACGCGAGATAATAGAGCTGATAGGAGAGCGGTCTCTTCACTCTCACGCTCTTGCCTTGCAGGCCCGCGCTCGTGGCGGTTGCGCGCGGTGTTTGTTCACATTTCGGCACGTTCGATGGTCACTCGCAAGGCCACCGATTTCGGAGGTTCTTTGTTTGCATCTTCTCTCCACGAATTCTATCTGCTTGCATCATGTTGCGGACGGACTCATCTTGCACCAAGACACAATAACTCATACTCAGTCCTCGGCTCGTAGTCAACATTATCTCGCCCAATCAGCGAGGTACTGTGAGCTCCGTGCACTACACGCCCGAGGGTCAAAATTGAATGAGACAAGAAGTACCAACCGATTGTGCTTCTCGTGCTTGTTCATAATCCGTTCGGAATTCGTTTGTGCGTCTTTTATTTTTTCTTCGAAAAATCAAAAACTCCTTTGGGTGCTGGGTAAACTTGGGTAATCTTTCCTCGCAAACTAGAGCACTCCCCGTTAGTGCTTGAGATCTAATGAATTGCTCATTGCAAGTACCGCCTAGCAACAGTCATCCCCAAGAATCAGGAGGATCTTGCGGAGGGAATGCTGCAAAAAATTCCCCCAGAATATTTCTCTGAACGGTGACGGTGATCTTGCTTTGACGATACTTCGGCTCCACCTCACGCGCCTCAAACACGTTCATGTTTTAATTTTACGGAGCGTCCTGGCTTGATCGTGCCATCGCTACCTGCATCAGACCCACGATTGGCAGCGTTGCCTTACCATCGACGTATAAGTGTATCTGAATTGAGCTTTGCTTGCAAGAATAATGAATATTGAGCGGTCATTTCAACAAAGGCAACTCTTTATTCAACGCGAGATAACATAGAGCTGATTCATGTGCAGGCGACGCTCTCGCTCTACGCGCATACAATAATGAGGCACGCTCCGCTCGCGATATCGCATTTGTTGTTCGTTTACATTTCACCACGTCCGACAGTCACTGCCACGTAAGGCCGCCGTATTCGGAGGATCTTCTCTCGCATCCTTCTATCAGTTCTATCTGCATGCATCGTGAACTGCTATTGCTGATGGGGTGGAGTGATCTTTTATGACTGAGCACTGATACACGATCGAGGAGGCGTGACCACACGAAGATTCATAGCTGCCTGATCAAGTCTTGATTGTGCGTGAGCAGCGTCGCACAGCGATAGCCATTCGGCCCGGTTTGGACCGGTTCGGCCCGTACATTAAGTTTTTGCTAGTGCGAAGCGGGTATAGGGCCGACCTTGCGTTGCTTGGTTACAAATCGAGGAATTATTTGTGACTCTACGATAAACTCCGGAACTATGGGAGAATTGTTGAAATTCCGTCACAACTTTCCTGGATACCTCGAGTCATCGACGGACTCGTCAAAAATCTGGAACAGACTCGACGGAAGCAGAGAGGGAATTCAAACTCTCTTGATTCACGTAGTCCCTCCCTCAGATTTGACCTGCGTAACATCTATCGAAATTTCTTATTCTGGATGTATTTTTGACTAGAGAAGAATCATGAGAGTGCTTCTCATCCATCCGCACATTGATCTCTCGGGAAGCAGTTTCTGATCCCAGGAACGTCGCTGGGAGGAGGAAATGACGGTTTTGTGAAGTCTTGAAACCACCACCAATTGAGTCCTGGATGTCTTTCCGGTTCGAGAAAATCATGATGGTGCTTCTCATCCATCCACACTGATATCACTCTGAGATAAGTTCGTGATTCCAGAAACATTGCTAGAAGGAAATAATGACCGTTTCGTGATGCCTTGAAATCACCACCAACCAAGTTCCGGATGTTGTTTTGAATCGACAAAGATGATGGTGGTGCTTCCCAGCCATCCACACTTTGAACACTGGAGAAGGAGTTTGTGATTCCAGAAACATTGTTAGGAGAGAATGATGACCGTTTTGTGACGCCTTGGAACCACCACCAACCAAGTTCCGGATGTTTTTTCGGTTCGGAAAAAATGATGGCGATGCTTTCCATCCATCCACACTAAAATCACTCGGAGGAAAGATGTTGATCATGAAAACAATGCTGAGAAAGAATGATGACGGTTTTGTGACGTCTTGAACCCACCCCCACCATACTTCCGGATATTTCTCTGGTTCAAAAAAAATCATGGTGGTCATTCTCGTCCATCCACACATTGATCACTTGAGAAAAAGTTTTTCATTCCAGAAATGCCGCTGGGAAGGAATAATGACGGTTTTGTGACGTCTCAAGACCATCTTTACCCTAGTTCCGGATATTATTCCCTCTCGAATGGAATCATGGTGGTCCTCCTCATCCATTCACACTTCGACTACTCGGAAAGAAGTTTGTGATTCCAGGAAAGTCGTTGAGAGAGAACAATGACGGTTTCGTGACGTCTTGAAACCACCACCAACCGAGTTCTGGACGTTTTTTTGGTCCGGAAAAAACATGGTGGTCCTTCTCATCCATCCCGACTCTGATAACTGCGAAAGGGGTTTGTGATTCCAGCAACATTGCTGAGAGCAAATAATGACGGTTTTGTGACGTCTAAAAACCACCCCCACCATAGACCCGGATGTTCCCCTGGTTTGCAGAGAATTATGGTGGTCCTTCTCGTCCAACCACACATTGATCACTTGGAAAAAAGTTTGTGATTCCAGAAATGCCGCTGGAAGGGAATAATGACGGTTTTGTGACGTCTCAAGATCACCCCCACCATAGTCCCGGATGTTTCTCTGGTTCAAAGAGAATCATAGTGGTCCTTCTCATCCATCCCCACTCTTATCAGTGCGAGAGGGGTTCGTGATTCCAGCAACATTGCCGGGAGCAAATAATGACGGTTTCGTGACGTCTAAAAACCACCCCAACCATAGACCCGGACGTTTCTCTGGTTCGAAGAAAATCATGGTGGTCCTCCTTGACCATCCACATATTGATCACTTGGGAAGAAGTTTGTGACTCCAGAAATGCCGCTGGGAGGCAATAATGACGGCTTTGTGATGTCTCAAAACCACCTTCACCCTAGTTCCGGATGTTTTACCCTCTCGAAAAAAATCATGGTGGTCCTTCTCATACATCCACACTTCGATCACTCGGAAAAAAGTTCGTGATTCCAGAAAAGTCGTTGAGAGAGAACAATGACGGTTTCGTGATGTCTTCAAACCACCACCAACCGAGTCTTGGACGATTTTTTGGTTCGAAAAAAATCATGGTGGTGTTTCTCATCCATCCCACTTTGATGATTTGGGAAGGAGTTCGTGATTCACAAACCTTCGCTGGGAGAAAATAATGACGGTTTCGTGACGTCTTGAAAGCACCACCAACCGAGTCCCGAATGTTTTTCTGGGTCAAAAAAAACAAAGTGGTGCTCCTCATCCATCTCCACAATAATACTTCGAGGAAAGATTGTAATTTCAGATATATTGCTGGGAGAAAATAGTGACGGTCTCGTGACGTCTCAAAACCTCCCCCACCCTAGTCCCGGATGTTTCTCCGGTTTGAGAACAATCGTGGCAGTCCTTTTCATCGACACACACCATAATTCCTTGGAAAAGAAATTGTGATCCAAAACACGTCGCCGAGAGAAAATAACGTCTGGTTCGTGACGCCTTGAAACTACTCCCACTATTGTTCCGGATGTTCTTGCGGATCGAACAGAATCAAGGTTGTAGGTCTCATTGATTCACAGCATAATCAGTCGGAACTAAGTCTGTGGTTCAAATGACATGTCCCGAAAAAATATCTCATCATCTCTCAATCTCAAAACCACCCCTCTGTTTTCTCTCAACCCCAGTTTCACCCCCCGGGAGGAGTGATGTGGGGTACCGCCCTTGCGGAACCTTCATTCGTCACAAATTCGTAGTTTTTCGTCGCAATTATTATCACATCGGAATTTTTGCCTGAGTCGCCATGTGCCATTCTACTTTAGGGGTGTGCAACCTTCTTAGTGGAAGAGGCGGTGTCGAATTCACCCTCACGCAGCGTTTTGCACATCAGTAACCATCCCACAGCAACGCAGCGTCATTCCCAAGTCCTTTAACTTTTTTTGCGAACTTCAGACACATTCTGTGATTGACTCCATGGGTCAACGCAAGAGGAGTGAGCATTGTTTCACGATCCTACCTCCGTTTAGCAATGTGATTTCTGAGGTGAGTTTAAAGAAGTTGTCTGACGCAAATATCACTTATGATCAGTTAATTGAGGCGTGTGGGAATGGGGAAAATTATGCTGTTGGCTCGTTGCAGCAGAGAAATGGCGGGAAATTTCAAATGATCAAGAGCGAAGCGATTATTAACAGTAGATTAGAGCAGTCGCGAGACTTGTACAAGATAATATAATTCAAAAGGAACCAAGTACTTCTTGATTCCCAGCAAACAGGGATTCTTGCGCAATGTGTGGTTCCCCCAATTGGATAGCTACTTATTGATTCAGTTGGAGGAATGAGACTCTGTTCATGAAAAAAATTTTGTTCCAAATATTAGTTCCTATTGATTAATTATGATAAGAAGTTGGCCATTCTTCGCATGGATCGTGTCAAGTTATTTTTTTGAGCATGTTATTGCATGTGACTACCATTGAACGAATAGAATCCACGATTACGTAACTTGCTGCTCGTCACATATGCTCTGGAACATCGATTCAATAAAAACCAAAATGCAGTTATGTTTTCCACCCCGTACACGTCACTTTCTCGACCCCCGCCTCTTACTATACACTTCAATTACCTCGTGTTCCACATTATAGTGAAGGTAGAAACTATATAACCAACTCGACACAACTCTCACTCCAACTGGCTGAGAACAGGGATGAAATTTTGCTTCTTACTCTGAAGAACGAGACATGAATCTTCAATACCAGAATCTCACCCTTTTTATCATTCCCATCACTCTCAGGCACACGCACGTTAATGTACGGATATATTACAGCCACATATAAATATGATATAGTTTGATATATACTTCTCGCGCTCTCCCACACATGCTTCGTATATATTCTCCAGCGATCACGGGGCGCGGTATTGCCGAATTCCGCATGACTCAGTCACGCGGAGTGGAAAAATGAGCGAAAAAGCTCCATATTCATTGGATTATCTACGAAACTGTGTTGGGATCGTCATCCATTTTTTGTTGAATTAATGCGCGAAGAATCATTCCTCAATTCCATCTGTCTATTACAGTCTTCGCATCATTTTTTCTGAGAATACAGGTGATTCATTGAGAAGAGGGGCCGTGGATTGATGTATTCTTATAAGAGTCAGTGTTGAAGTTAGACTGAAATAATTAAATAAAGTACCTCTTCAGAATATTATACTAGGAATGAATAGCACCAACTCTTCCCGGACAAGATTATGATTAGTCATGGAATATAAGAATAATGGTAACTCAAATAAGATGATCAATAAATACAGAGGGAGGATATTTGACTCTCCAAAAAATTAGCATGAATTCAAACCTCGAAATTTGGGGGAAAGCGAGACTGTAAAGAACGGATAGGAGGATGAATCAACTCAGGGAGATAGCTGCGGACTCACAACGGCACAAGTTGAGTTACTTGTCTTGTAAACAGATGCTCTCAAACCATCCTTTTGAACCATGAGAGGGATAGAACATTGCGCCAGGAGGAGAAAAAAGCATACCAATCACTGGCACACCGGCACTGAAAGAAAAGCCGTCCGGAGTCAGTGCGATTCGATGAAACCATCAGTTTTTTCGCAAGACCCCACTGAATCTCCTCGGATTGGTGCCTGGTCAAACATTCCAGCTAGGTAGTTAGGTTGCTTCAAGCGCACGATGTTGTACATCAGAATAGTTGCAAAGTATGACCTTCGCAAGTCCATGCGTAGCCAACCCAAGCGCTTCCTGTAGTGATGTGTTCATCTCTACTAACACCAAATACATACCCCGCACATGAGTTGCTTAGTCTTTGTGACCGCGTGCATTTCTTGTTGGTGGCGTCAAGATACTCGACCGCGCAGTAGTGTAGCTGGGGTTGGACTGAAATCCCGACTAGTCGACGAAGAAGTGTCTTGGTGGTGAAGGCCGGGATAGAGCGCAAACTGTAGAGGGCCTTGTTGACGTTCCTGGTCACTCCATCTATCTGAGGTCTCCACGTGAGTGGACTGTCAAGTGTGACATCGGCAGAAAGAGAGAGAGAGAGATAGATGGATAGATACCCTTTTCATTCGCTCTATGGCAAGAGTGAGATGAATCCATATACGAAATGTGTTAAACCTATTTTATACAGGAATGAAACATAAGCATGTATTCAGCGACATTCAACAAACTGAAAGCATTGCGGATTCCATATACACATCTGCCGGTCATACTAGGTTTCTCACAATTCCATACATTGGTATATATATATATATATATAAACAATTTATTCATGCGGCTTTTTTCTCATGAAAATGAGTGGAAAGAGCATCGTTGAAGGTCTCGACTGGCTTCAGTAAGCGTATTTCAACGGGAACAGTTTCCCAACAAACAATTGCTTCGCGAGAAAAGGCTTCCTCATATGCTTTAGTACGCGCTAGAGGTCTCTGCAATCGAGTAGAGTTGACTCTCTGCGACCGTCGGACTTCCTCATCGAATTGCTCAAATAGCTGATTAAGATGAATTGGCGTAGTGGTTGAAGAGGCTTCATAGGCTTGCATGCATAGCAAGTATTCACGACGAGGTGACAAGGATAACCAGTGCAGGCGCTTGTCCAATGGTTTCGAAGCTGTATCTTGCCGGCATCGGAAAATAAATCGAATACAGGTATTCAAGAGACGTTGCAGCTTTGTCTCCAGATAACCTGATATATCGTAATACACTTAGCACGCATAGTCAAAGTGAGGCATGATAAGGGCATTCACTAGTAATTTCTTTACTTCTGACGATGAGGAATGACCTCGGTACCGCAGCTTGTGCAAGACGCCGTGCACTTTGGAGCAAATGCTAGCCACATGAGAATTCCACGAAAGATCTTCCGAAAAGATCACACCTAAGTTTTTGACCGAGTCCTGCAAGGGTATGACTCGACCATCAACTAAGACAGGAGAAAGTGCTAACACGTCAAGTCGCATGTGGTATTGTATAAAAGCGCTCAATATTTCTGTCGTCTTAGGGATATTTAGGCGAAGTCAGTTATTTTCGGCACATTGTACGATCCGCGATGCGTCCTTATTAAGCTTAATAATCATCGATGGTAACTCCGATGGTCTCCCTTGGATAGATATCTGGAAGTCATCAGCAAATAGCATCCCCTTACAGTGTTTTAGTATGCGGATAATATGATCAATGAATATTAGAGAAATGATCGGTCCAGGATTTGAACCTTGTGGAAATCCTGAAGTGCTCGGTTGAAAATCTGCTATTGACCCATCCGAGTCAACCACGGTTGATATCTTCCGTTCAAATGAAAATGAAGCCAAATTAATGACTTATCAGGAAATTTCATCATTTTCATCGTTTGAAGGAGTTGCTCGTGGTCTACGCTGCAAAATGCAGACTTGAAATCAAAGAGAACTTGGAGAGTCACAAGGCTATTTTTGATTCCAACGCGAATGTCTTCTGAGACTTTGAGCAAAGCTGTCTGGGTACTATGATTGGCTCGGAAACCTGATTGGAATAGTGATAGAATTTCATGGCGTTCGAGGTAATTCACAAGCTGACTGGTAACGAGTGCGTCGAAGACCTTAGCAGAGTGTGGTAGATTAGAAATAGTTCGAGCATCAGATGGTGACTTGGGTGACGCAGTTTTACTTAGGGGGATGACAAGTGATTTCTTTCAGAGTGTAGGATATTGGCATGTTTCAATGGACAAATTGAAGAGGATAGTGAAATACGGCACCAGCGTTGCAAATACAGTTTTGGAGAATCTGATGGACAAGCCATCGCAACTCTGACCTTTCGACTTAGGCAAACAGCCAAGCATAGATTCATAAACCTGGCTGCCATCGACAGGCTCCAGTGAGAAAGCCGGGTACTCAGAGTTCATCACCCCATCAATAACATATTGTAGAGTAGAAATAGAGCAATTTGGGTGTTGACTAGAAGCTTTGGAATAATCCTTATTCATCTTACTCGCTGGGAAAAACTCCAGAGGCGATCTACTTGAATCTTTAGACAGACCCAGTTTCTTGAGAACACTCCAATGAACTGATTCACCAGATATTCCGGATGAAGATTTGAGACAGTATTCATTCTTAAATTTTTTGATCTTATACCTCAACTGTTTGCGCAGTGTCTTATATTTGGTCCATGATCCACGATTTTGACTTCGCTTAGTTTGTTTGTATATTACATCCCGATGCTTGCACAGATTCTTCAATTCAGAAGAACTCCAGGGAGTGACACGTTCGCGCACGAAACGAGTGCCTGTAGGCGCATTTCATCGAGCGAATTGATTGCTATACTCTGGAACTTCTCCAATGACTCATTCACGTCATGGCAATCTAATAGCGCACTACTTTGTACGTGAGACTTCAGCTGAGTAGCAAATACTGTCGCATCAAATTTACGAAAGTCGCGAGAGGTGACTAGAACTCTATCTCTAGCGAGAGATGGAAATTTGTAATCAATCAGAAGATAATCATGGCCATTTATAAACGGTGCGGTTGATCTATGGAAGTTCTTCACTTTATCTTCTAAAACAATGAAAATAACATCAAGCCACGTGTCAGAATTGTCAAGATGGTGAGTGGGCCCAAAAAGGACGCAATACAATGAATTTTCATATATCAGATCACGCAAGTGGTTAGAATAATACTCATCAAATAGTAAATCAGTATTTGAATCGCCAGCTAGTATCATATTAAAGTACGACTGAGCTATATTCTGGAGATCAGCAAAAAATCTCGTTAGCACGTTGCCTTTAGGACGGCGATAAATAGACGCAATCAACGCATTACGACCCTTTTGAGTTCTCATCAAGTGATATAAATTCAGTCTCATTGATATTTGTAGTTTTTGATGAATCAAGAACTGAGAAATTGAGACCTTTGCGGGTGTAAATAGCAACTCCTCCACCCTGTACGTATCAACGTTTCCCCGTCGAGGATTTCAGACCACGATCATTTCGAATGAATGAATAATTAGGTATAGCGACGAGTGAGTTGCCATGATTTGGTTTTAGCCATGTTTTGGATACAGCTAATACATCAATGTCAAGGTCGTGGAGGAGTGTAGAAATATCATCGATGTGCTCTTTCAATGAATTTACGTTCACACGCGCAACTCTGAGATTCGTGCGAATCGCTTTCTTCTTACAGACAACCGCATGAGAAGGAAGTCATGATAATTCATCTAAATCATTCTCAGTAACAATTTCAAGTCTCTCCCCACCATCTTCTTTGCGCACATATACATTCCCATCCCGACTCCACACATACTAATAGTGACAGAGTTGAGCACGCTCCTCAGCAAGTATGCGTAAGTTTTGAATTACCTGTGGCAGCATTCCAAGAAGATTCACTGATTTGAACTCCACTATGGACGCACACGTATCATCTCGTTGACGAGGAGCTTGAGATTGATTTGGAGGTGCGCTATCGTTCCTGATCTTAAACTTGCAAAACTCGAGGACATCATTATTAAAATTTCCAATTTTGAGAGTCTTAAAAATAGCTCGAGTCAATGCGTTCAGCGGCAATTCACATGAACGAAATATGCCGACAATTTTCATCTCAGAGCTAGGCTTCCCTCTAGCATGCAACTCTTTCAATTGATTAATCTCACTTCAGAGGAGCAGATTCTCTTCCTCTAACTCACACAATCGTTTGTTTTGAGCAACCAAAGAAGTGGTAAATTCGTCGACTTTGCTCGTGAGATCATCAAAACGTTGGTCTAAATGAGTTGAGTTAGAACTGATAGCATCAAAAAGAGTAGCGAGTTGTTGCGCTGGTGTGAACGACTCGAAATCATCAGGTGAGTTTGCCATCGGATGGTACTCGTGATAGCTCTGAATCACTTGCGCCTGATGAATCAAGGCTTGCGATACTATCGATATTCCTCGACTTATTGAATACGCTATCTCTGGAGTTAGGAGGGGGGGAGAGGGGGGGGGGGGGAGAGAGAGAGAGAGAGAGAGAGAGAGAGAGAGAGAGAGAGAGAGAGAGAGAGAGAACCATGCGCCCGGGTGACAGGGGTACCCAGGTCGCGGTGATCACAGTCCCTGCGGAGCTAGCACAGGGCCTGTTGAGCAAGGGGAAAATCCGAGAGGATTCCATCATCGCTCGGGTTCGCGAGGAAGGTGGAATCCCGAGGTGCTACAATCGCCTCCAGTATGGCCATTTGTCTGCAAGGTGCGACAAGCCGCAGGAACCCCGATCGAAGCGACGCATCAACTGTGGCGAGGAAGGCCATATGGAGCTCAACTGCAAAGTGAAGGAGCCCGAGTGCCTCAGCTGTGAAACCCTGCAGGTAGACAGCAACCATAGGTCAGCAAAGACGCCCACGACCTCCTCGAAGCAGAAGCTACGAGACTGGGAGTGGACGTCCTGATCATCTCGGAGCAGAATCTCAGGCGGGAGAGTGCCAGGACGACACAAGACCTGCGAAGTGGAGTGGCCGTCCAAATCTGGAATACCTCGCTCACCAAAGCCGAGAGACCAATGTAGGGAAATGGCTACGCTCGCAGAGTCATCGGCGACGTTGCAATGTATAGTTGTTACTACCCTCCCAACGCGTTGATGAATGAATTCCGAAGCGGATTAGAAGAGCTCAAGGATAGCCCGAAGCAGTGAAAGGGGCTTCTGGTGGTGGCCAGAGACTTCAATGGCAAGTCACCGACCTGGAGCGGAGGGCCCGAGGATGAGCGTGGCATCCGAATAGCAGTGACCATGGCTCAGCTTGACATGGTCCTGCTCAACCAAGTGGGACAAGCGACATGGCGCCGGGAGGCAACTTCATCCTTCTCTGTGCGAGACCTGACCTTCGTCAGTTCAGGGCTTGCTCGACGAGTTATGATGTGGGAGGTTCTCAACTCAGAGACACAGAGCAACCACCAGCACATCCATTCCAGGATAGATGGGGGGAAAGAGATAGGAACGCCCGGCCTATGGAGAGATGGCAAGTTCGCAAACTTGATAGAGAACGGTTCGAGACCGTGATCTCAGAGGCACTGGACTCTGAAGATGGATTCTCACCTGACGACACTGTAGACAGCGTCACTAGAGTCATCACTCGAGCTTGTGATGCCTCAATGCTGAGGAGGAAGCAGCCCCGCTTCCAAAGGGAGCAGCTCTACTGGTGGAGCGAGGAAATAGCAAGCCTCCGGCGGGACGCCGACGCCAAGGGGAGACAAGCAAAAAGGGCAAGGAATCGTGGACTCGCGTCAGCGGAAGCCGACAAAGAAGCACACTTTGTTCCGAAAAAGACCTGCTCCAAATTGCCATCCGCAAGAGCGAGCAAAAATGCTGGGAAGACCTGTGGAACATGGTCAACAGTGACCCCTGGGGTACGCCGTACAGGGTCGTTATGAGCAAGCTACGCTCACAAGAGGGGAGATCTGCACCGACGGACAAAGGGGAGATCTGCACCGACGGACAAGGCGACAGGGATGAAGATAGCTAGAGCTCTCTACCCAGAAGAAGAGCCCAGGCTCACTTTCCCCACTAGAGTCTCCGAAGCTGTATCTCTTTCTGATGAGGGAGAGCTCAGGCTAGCCGCAAAAAGACTCGCAAACGGCAAGGCCCCGGGACCCGATGAGATTCCTAACGAGGCTCTGAAGATTGTGACCAGGGTGCGGCCCAGCCTCCTGTTGAAGGTGCTCAACGAATGCTTCCTAGCAGGAGTCTTCCCGAGAACGTGGAAGCGCCAGAAATAAGTGCTCATCCCGAAAAGAGAGAGCGGCGATCCGAAAGAGCCCTCTTCGAACCGGCCACTCAACAGGCTGGACAACCTGGGGAAGATTCATGTCCGCTTGATCCTCAACCGACTGGGGAAGGAGTACGAGCGCAGCGAAGGGATGTCTTCGATGCAGTTTGGCTCCCGGGAGGGGCGCAGCACACTTCACGCGATCAGGTGCGTGCAGGATAGAGTGCAATCTGCAATGAAGATGGCACCCCAACCAGGAGGAGGGTTCTGCGCCATCATAGCGCTGGACGTGAAAAATGCGTTCAACACGGCAAGCTGGAGGCGTATCTACAAGTTTCTGGAGAGAGGAGTACCACCCAACTTGCTCGCGGTCGTCAGCGGTGGACTGCGAAGTCGTGTGCTCATCTGCAAGACCGACGAAGGTCGTATTGAGCTGGAGCTGTCCGCGGGCATAGCCCAAGGCCCTGTCCCTGGTCCATTCGAATGGAACACACAATACAACAACTCCCCCGCTCTGAACCTCTCGGACGGGGCGGAACTGATTGGGTTCGCGGCAACGCAGCATTAAATGTTGTCGCCAAAACCGCGTGGGAAGTTGAATGTATTGGCAACGAGGCACTGCACCGCTTTGACCAGTGGTTCCCCGATAACCACCCCGAGCTAGTCAAACAATAATGCGAAGGGATGCTAGTTACGAAGAGGAGGAGCTTCTAGATGCCCGTGGTCACCATCAACGGTCACGAGATCCCTTCGAAAAGGAAAATCAAGTACCTTGGGATGTGGTTCGACGATAAGTGGAGCTACAAAGTCCAGTTTAGGGAGGCTGCGCTGCAGGCAAACAGAGTGGGCAGTGCTCTCCAGCGGCTTATCCCGAACATAAGAGGGGCCAAACCGAACAGAAGAGCTCTACTTAGCACCGTGTGCTACTCCGACATGCTTTACGGTGCGGCGATCTGGGGCCAAATGCCACAGTCGATGGGAAACTAGGCCCAGTCCAGCGGCGTCTCGCGCTCCGGACAATCAGCGCCTACTGCTTTGTGTCCTATGATGCAGCGTGCGCACTGGCAGGTAGTCCACCAATTCGCCTGCTAGTCGCTGGAAGAGGGCGAATATGGGCAGGGCAAGAGGCTCTCAAGAGCAATGGTGTGGAGCTAAATCCGACCCGGAAGGCCCTCATCCGAGAGGCTGAATGGGCGGAGACACTGGAGGAATGGCAGAGGGAGTGGAGCAGATCAACCAAGGATCGCTGGACGAACCGACTGATCTCCAACATAGCCAGGCGGATCGATTGGTCCCATGGAGAGTTGGACAATTGGCTGACGCAGGTGATGAGCGCACATGGCTGCTTCAGGGCGTACCTGGAGCGGTTCCGGAAGGAGGAAATTCCTGTCTGCCCGATGTGTGAGGCCGACTAGGATGACGCGGAGCATGCACTCTCCCAGTGCGAAGAGATAAGTACAGAGAGAGCGGAGCTCATGGATTGACTTGGGACTTAGCTCAAATCTGAGAACCTCGTGCCAACCATGCTTCGCAGTAAAGCAACGTCGGTTAAGATCTTTGACATTATCAAGACGGCGATCACCTAGGAAGAAGAGCGCGAACAGGCATAGCAGCGCCAGGCAAAAGGCGCTACATAGCAAACAGTAAGGAACTGAAGAGTGATCAACATCGGACGACTTAGCGAGAGGAAAGAAGCGCTGCAGATACAGAGAGACACGCTTTTGTAGTGCGTGACGCTCCTCCCACCCCAAAGTAATGCGCAGGTGGTTCCAGGGTGGGTTGGTTATGACATGGTGGATGTTAAAGGGGGGCTTTAGTCGGTGAAGTGCTCTGTAGGAACCCAGAGGCGCAACCCGTCACAACGTCTGCGAGCAGATAACCGCTATTGACCACCTCCAAAAAAAAGAAAGAAAAGATAGATGGATAGATAGATAGATGAATACCAGTGCGAAGAGACTAGGATAGAGAGAGCAGAGCTCATGGACTAGCTCGGGGCTCAGCTCACGTCTGAGAACCTCGTGCCAACCATGCTCCGTAGTAAAGAGACGTGGGTTAGGATCGCCGACTTCGTCAAGACGGCGATCACTCGAAAAGGAAAGCGCGAACGGGCTTCAAAGCGCCAAGCAAAAGGCGCTGCATAGCTAACACTGACAACCTGGAGAGTGATCAACACCGGACGACCTGAAGAAAAGGAAGAAGAGCTGAAGATCCAGAGAGACACGCTTCTGTAGCGCGTGACGCTCCTCGCATCCCCGAGTAATGCGCAGGCGGTTCCAGGTTGGGTTGGTTATGACATGGTGGGTGTTATCCCGATTAGCGGGGGGGTTTAGGCGTCGCTGTGCTCTGTGCGAACCCAGAAGCGCAACACGTCACAACGTCTAGATACCTTTTTTATTCCTACAGTGGCAAAGAGTTCAATTTGTTGTTGTACAAAAGATATACATATTGTCTCAATAGAATCATTTGGTCAAGGTTATCAATACTATCACAGATGTGACTAGTCATGATGCTCAAAGCTAGATTCCAAACAATACAATATGAGGGCTAGAGTAATTATCACAGTCATGGAATACACGTAGCAGGAGGTCACGCAATGCCTATAGACAGAGGGAGAATGATTTTAAATGAAAGCCCTTATAGATTGAAAAAGTGCCCGGCGTCCACATCAATCTTCTGTGTGGAGAGTAACAGCAAGTAGTCTCTCACTGCCCCCTTAGATTGCGAGAGTTTTGGTAACTGGCGGAAGCCTAGAAGGAGAAAATTCCAGAGACGAGCGCATTGATTCTGGAGAGATCTTCGTCCATAGTCAAGTCGTGACCTTGGGATTTTGAGTTCCTGATCTTCTGCATCACCCCGCTGAAGGCGCTTAGAGTGGTGCCCGGTAAACATTGCAGCTAAATATCCAGACTTATTCAAGTGCGTTATCTTGTACATTAAAACTGCTGCAAAGTACATTTTCCTCTAATCAGTAAGTAACCACCCCAAGCGCCACCCTGCGCCTCGCTGTACTCTCGTCCTCAGTTCGTCATTGGCGCCAAGGTACACAACTGCGCAGTAGTCCAGGTGTAGTTGGACAAGGGTCTCGATCAGTCGAATACGGAGAGTCTCGGTAGTGCACGTCCTTATAAACCACAAGCCTTACAGGGACATGTTGACTTTTCGAGTTACTTGATCAATATGCGGTCTCCACGTTAATTCATTGTCTAATGTCATACCAAGACTCACGACCGTGTCACTGAATAGGACGAACAACCCCCCCCCCCTCCCCTCCCTGCATCTCAACTCCTGGCGAATCCATCCTCTCCCGGTCTTCAACGTTCCCTTCGGAATTAAAGAAGATTGCTTCGGTCTTGCCAGCGTTGAGACGCAGGTCAAAGCTCTCGGCCCACACAGCAACAAGTCGTCCTATCTCTTCTATTCGAGCAATTCCCTCGTTGGTCCTTTCCTTATCTACCTGCAGATAAATCTGTAGGTCATCCGCGTAGGAAAGATGGTCCACTGACTTTCCATCTAGCAACCCGGGCAGATCATTGACATATAAACTAAAGAGTAAGGGGCCGAGAACGGAACCCTGTGGAACACCCAGATTTGTTGTGAGCCAATCAGAACTGCCGGTTTTTGAAGTGACTCTTTGGTTGCGACCTTGTAAGTATAATTTTATCCACAGGGAAGCCGATCTCGAGAAGCCCAACTTACGAAGCTTACTCAACAGTTTACTTGGAGAAATTGTGTCAAATGCCTTGCTGAAATCGAAGAGCAGCAGCAGCGTGATCTTCTCCCTGTCTATGCCTACTCTGAGGTTATCTGTAAGCTTAAGCAGCGCTGTCTGGGTACTTTCATGTTGCTTAAAACCAGTCTGGAAGCGATCAAGTGGGTCCGTATTTTTGGAATGCTTCGTGATTCGTCCATGGGCTATTTTTTCCAGAACCCTGGAGAGGAGGCACAGCAGCGCGATGGGACGAAAGTCCGAGACCGCTGCTGGAGCTACAGTCTTTTCCAGTGCAATCAGCTGTGCTTGCTTCTCAGCCTCCGGGAAAATTCCGTGAGCGGAGGAGGAGTTGAAAATGTGTACAATGAGATCACCTATGGCCGGAAGAGCCTTCGCGATCACGCTTCGAGGTACTCCGTCCGCCCCGCGGGCCTGCGAGGAAAAATGTTCCATAGCAACGACGATTTCATTGGAGTTTGGAGGCTTGGAATTGAAGCCCTTTTCTGAGGCCAGTTCAATTTCGTCCATTGCTCCTTCAATATTTCCGTGAGGTGAGACGAAGACCCCCGCAAAGTGAGCGTTCAACTCATCCGGTGTAAAGCCATGTAGTTCCTCCTCTTTGCTCTTGGATAAGAGGCCGAGGTTGCGCATTTCCTTCCATATGTCCTTATTTTGGTCAAGAGCGTCAGAGAGATGATTTTGAAGGAAGAAATTACGCTCATACTCTTCGCGCACGTCGACCTCTTCGCTGAGTCGTAAGTACTCATTTTGAAGCCCAGCACACCTCTCCTAATTGCGTTGGTTTCTTTTCCAGCGCCTGCGCGCTGCATCTCGCTCACTCATGAGGAGTTTCAACTCAGGACCAATCCAAGGAGCATCGCCATTACGGGGTCTAACCGTTTTTTCAGGATTTCATCCATGAAGAACAGTTTTCAAATTTCCATTCAAGCAATCCACAGCATCTTCCAGGCTGGTTTCAGCATTCTCAAGAGCTGCCCAGTCGCAGCGAATTAGGCGATCATTCAACTGCTCCGGACTGATGTTACGGAAATCCCGATAAGTGAAGGAATTTCTTGGTGGAGCGGAGTTGAGAACATTGATGGCAACATCAATGACCGCATGCTTGCCGAGACCAGACAGTGTCCTATTTTGGAAGTCAGTAGCGGTGTCGTTCTCGTCAATGTAAATGTGGTCAATCCCCCTGCGAGATACATTGGGGCTGTGTCGGTGTGTGGAACCATGCTGCACAATTTGCAGAGACAGTTCTTTAGTCAGTACAGCAAGCGTTCTTGTGTTAGGATGACCCGCATCCAGCAAGTCCGCATTCAAGTCTCTTATTATAATTTCATGGCTAGAGTCACCACACAGTGGGCGTAACGAGGCGAATAGTCCATCATCCTTCTGCTTAGCAACTCTGGGGGGTCTATAAATTACCCCTACTAATATTGGTGGAGAGTTACCCTGCTGGACGCTACAGAAGAAGGATTCAGGTATACCAGATTTCGCTGGGCCGAAAGTATGAGACGATGTCATCCTCTTCACCTCAAAATCATTGCGCACGTACAGGGCAACTCCACCACCTTCCCTGTCACGGCCTTGCCGCAACAGTGAGGAAACCGGGACCTGAACGAGACTGTCGTCCACCAAATCATCCAGCCACGAGTCAGCCACCCCAAAAAGATGGTAGGAGGGATCTTGAGCGACGAGCTGGCGGAATTGCTCAATTTTATCTCGAAGTGAGTTAACGTGAAGGAATCCCTTTTCTAAGGAACTGCCACTCCCTTCTTGCTTTCCGGCCGCTGTGTTCAGTCAGGGGGTCCCTGCCGATGCTCCTGCCAAGATTGCACTCTGCACCGGAACGGTGAAGCCGTTCCGGATGTGGTTCGAAATATCAGGAATGTAATGAGGAATTGTTTGACTCACCGTTTGAATGACATGGAGCTCAGCAAGGGACTCGAACACATGCGCACGATTACCATTCTTCCGCTTGACCCAGAAACGTCCACCACTGTGCCAGACATATTTTAAGCCTAAATTCCGTGCAATTGACCTCAAACGCGTGTATTTCCTATATTTCTCACGGGGCAGCATTTCATTTATGAAGTACCTTCGATCTGGCACATGGGTTTTTGTTCCCGGGTCCAGCAAGGAAGGCGTGATACTAGCCGCTGTGAAATAATGATGACCGACCGTACGCTTGGCCCCCATCACCTCCCCGGCTAAGCAACTGCGAGAGAGTCGAAGCGACGCATGATGGTAACGAGTGGAAGGTAGCTTTTCGAGAGAATCTCCCTGGTTCTCCGGCTTAAGCCGAAGTCGTCCCCCCCAGTCGCACACGCAGAAAGCAGGATACGGACATCAGTAATGCCTTCCCCCTCCAGTGAAGGGAAAATGGTCTTGAGTACTGCGTATGAAATATCTCCCCACCCCGTCCCTTTCACTTTTTACAAAAAGTAGAAGTAGGTGAGTATGAGTATCGTCTATTCTAAATGTGCATTCCGTTGATTTCTTGCTGGACAAACTGGGATCTCACAGATAATGATTATTTGATACTGGTAGAGCTGGGATATTATCATGAAAATTCATCAAATTTTTTCAATTCTTGAAAGAAATGAAATCAAGAGGATAATATGTCGAGTGTCTTTCATGAATCAAATCCTTTTTAAACTGAGCACGCGAGGATCATCTAGTATTCGAAATGATTGATATGCTGAAAATGATATCCAATCTGATATTGAAAGAATACCAATGCAAATTAGAGAAGGAAGTGAGATCAAGGAAGAATTGCCGAGTACAACTATTCATAATTCATCCTTAGATTTACATATCCTCTGATCTTGGAATGATCTGAATCTCTCCGACTCCCTTACCGAAATTATAGCGTCTCGCATTTCCTACAGACAAGAGAGGCGTAGCAGTACTCAACAATTGAATTATCTTTCTCTGAGCTGAGTACGTGATTTAGAAAGGCAGAACTCATATTATTGAGCGCCCATTAGAAAACGCGAGACGCTATAATTTTGATAAGGAAGTCAGAGAAATTCAGATCATTCCAAGATCAGAGGATATGTGAATCTAAGGATGAATTATGAATAGTTGTACTCGGCAATTCCTCCTTGATCTCACTGCTTTCTCTAATTTGCATTGGTACTCTTTCAATATAGATTGGATACCATTTTGAGCATATCAATCATTTCGAATCCTAGATGATCCTTGCGTGCTCAGTTTAAAAAGGATTTGATTCTTGAAAGACACTCGACATATTATCCTCT
>JAPYYZ010003310.1:0-13943 GCA_030522705.1 Eretmocerus eremicus | reverse complement strand
CAAAATTATTTTTCAACTTGTGCAAATTGTTTCAAAGTCGCGTGACTTGAAAAAGACTTGCAGTGGTCGAGCCCCGCGTGACGTCATATGGATACAAACGTCGGCTGCGACTACAGTGAAAAGATAGTCTGGCATGATTTTTTGTGACTGGCAACTTGAATGTTCTTTCAAAATCTGTTTTTTCTATAGTAGAGATCATTCTGTACAGTGAATGATTTTTTCCGAATTTGTTGGTTCACGCTAATAGGTGAAATTAATTGGTAAAGTTACTTAGCTTCAATAACAGTAACTTTACCAATTAATTTTACCCACTGGCATGAGCCAAAAAAGACGGGAAAAATCATTCACTGTACAGATTGATCTCTACTTTGAAAAAAACACATTTTGAAAAAACATTCAAGTTGCCAGTCACGAAAAATCATGCCAGACTATCTTTTCACTGTAGTCGCAGCCGATGATTGTATCCATATGACGTCACGCGGGGCTCGGCCTTTGCAAGTCTTTTTCAAGTTACGCGACTTTGAAACAATTTGCACAAGTTGAAAAATAATTTTGAGATTTTTTTCTCAAATTGCACCTTATTCCGCTAAATTTGCTCTAATTTGCCATACCTTTTGTTAAGGGGGTAAAAAAAATGCAGGTAGCCAATTTTCATGAAGTCTACAGGACGAATTTCATGTCCACTGTCTTCCACCTTATTGGCTACGGTTATTGTTTTTACTTGAATGTCACGAGGATTTAGACATTGATCACATTCTGCCGCAGATTTTGCTCGGTGGATAAAGAAATATTCTGTTGTAACATTTTTCGAAGGTGGGAAGAGTATCAAGTTCTTAAGTTTCGGCTTCATTCATATTATATCTGAGTAGAACAAGAAGTTTCGTTACCTTTGCAGACTGAAGAAACCAGAGAAGTCTGCCACATGCTGTATACAGGCTGGCCCGATTACGGCGTACCTCAGTCGGCAAAAGCTCTTCTGCAATTCCTTTCGCTGGTTCGACAGCAGCAGAGCAAGATGTTGAACATTAGGGGCGATACTTGGGCGGGACATCCCAGGGGTCCTCCTATTGTTGTACACTGTAGTGCTGGCATAGGCAGAACAGGTATATATTTTTCATCGTTCTTACTTAAAACTGCCGCAACTAATTGCGGTTTTAAAGTTTTCATGACAAAAAACCATCATCGCCCTGTGCTTGCACGGCCATTTTGGGTGCGGAGGACTTATTTCCTTCGCTTCGCTCGGGCAATGAACTGTCCTAGCGCTCGAAATAGTGGTATGCGCCGAGAGAAATAAAGTACTATTCCATGCTCATTTCAAATAATTTCTATGATGAATTGAGACTTCTTTGGTGAAATATGTTCATCAGTGATACCAGATGATCCATGCAATTGATGAATCACGATGTAAACTTTCTTGGGCTGTTACCAATACCAGTCGATATTTTCTCAACTCATCTCAATATTTTAACCATTTATCTCCCTTTATGAGCTCAAGTTATCTTGAATATTGCATTTTTGCTCATTCTTGACTGATCTTCGAATTTCAATTCTTTCACAATACTTCTTATTAATACTTGAATTTTTGGACCATTCTAGGAACCTTCTGCACGTTGGACATCTGCATATCACGGCTCGAAGACACGGGTAACGTAGACATAAAAGGTACGGTAGAAAAAATTAGGGCTCAGAGAGCCTTCAGTATTCAAATGCCAGACCAGTACGTTTTTTGTCACCGGGCACTAGCGGAGTATGCACTTTCCCGGGGCATGCTCAGCCCCCAGCATCTTGCCATGTTACCACCTACAATTGAAGAGGACTCTGATTAGAGCGACGATTTTGTATTTATCGATACTATTATTTCTTCTACGAATTGCAAATCGCCATTCGCACAATCATCAACCATTTTAATCTCTGGTTTCTATTAGAGCTCACCGATGAGTGTGATTGATTCTAAATCAATTAGAGCAGATGAGAAAAATGCGAAAACTGCATTTGATCTCTGCAAATTTTCATTCGTCTTCTTACAAAGAGTCGATATCTTGAGAGAAGAATTAATACAGTCAAAGTAAGGTTATTCTTACGCTCATTTTATCTTACAATGACCTGAGTGTTTCTTCCGGTTTTGCATTGAGATTTTATATGCATGATTTTTTGTAGACTACCGATGGTTTCCTGTAAATCTGAAGTCTGATAAGAATAGTCCGTTATTCTTGCTATTAGTATGATTATATCAATCTCAATTGTTCCACCTAGTTTTACATAATGCTCATTTTGTTTTCTGAGTTCTTATGAAACGAGATTCCGTATATTGCACGGTTTCTCCAAATTTGCTGACAGATCAAAATTTTCATCAGATTTTGTATGGAATCTCATTGAGCGTTTTCGTCGTCGGGTGATGCAGTTATGACAGCGGAGCATTGATGATTGAGTAATCTATAGAAATTCGTTGAATACCAAAGATTATTCTAGATTTTCCAGCATAGATCATGCTACACGAATATCCATTTTTTATCATGGTTTCTGACGTAAATCAACATTTCTACGAACCGTCTCGGCCAGTTGACTTTATAAAGCGTAAATCTTCAAAACCTTTCAAATTTCGTAAGACTACTTTAATAGTATTCTTCTAATGGAAGTTGAAAGCAAAATTGATGATATTAGGACGAGTTCCCGGCTTTTATAGTACGATGTGACATGATCCACTTCAATGTCTTGATGGCGGTTCCTTACATTTTGTGATATTCGGGAGTCGTGTTTTCCAAAATGGTTTCTTCTTTTGTATCTCGTATTTCTTACTTTTACAAGTACTGTGATCTTCATGTGAAATTTTGACGACAATTAGCATTTTTACCGAATATTGGTTGATTGAATCTGCAGCTCCAAAGGTAAATTGATGTGTGCAAATGATAATACCAAGATTGATCGATTTAGTTTTAGAATTTCATGCATTTTGACTTGGCTCTTGACGTTCCATAAGTTTAACAGAGTAAGGTCGAACTGAATACCTTCAGTAATTTCTGAATTGTCAATGATTCAATGGTGTGAAATACTGATTTTCTCACTAAGTTTTCCCTCCTACCATGACTGAACAATCAGATTTCGCAATAGTGTACTCATCCGTCGATTGAAAGCTCGTGCATAGTATATTGTACATTCATTGTTAGACTCGAAAATGGTTCATAACTTCCTATCAAAGAAATCAGTTCTGTAAGGGCCATTTCTGAGTAAGGGAGGTGTCAGAGAATGATCGCTCTAAAAGTCCGCTATCTTTCCTTTGTTGGCCCGGCGCTTTATCTCTTGGAGATTCTGCTCGTGGGCATTTTGACCAACTCGGCAGTGCATAAAAAACTGCTACCAAACTTCATCGCATAAGTTGCGAAATCAGTACATAGAGAACGAGGCCTTGTGAGCATGGCTCATAGAATTCTAATTCGACTAATTCCAATTGACAGGATCGCGTTAGTTGAAGATCTGAGGAAGACAGCGCATTTCTTTGAGAATGATGAAATATCGACTTATCATTACGTATTTCATTCTGCCACTGATAAGGTTCCAGGTTGTATTTTTCAATATTGGCAATTGCTAAATCAGCGATACCATCTGACATCCTAGGGCACCCCGTATCAGGTGAAGTAATTGTAACGACATTCTTCCAAGTGGAAACTTTGTTCTCAGTTGATTAGTGAGTCATCGTTGGTCAATTATCTACTTGATCTTCTTCAACGGGAGCCATTGCTTTCATTCTGTGAACTGCCCTCACATCTTCAGGATCTTCCTTTTGTGGAATACCATAACTAGGTTCCCATGACTCAAGGTCAGATAACTCGCCCCCGCGAACATTATAATAGGTTTGTTTGTCTTTACTGGCACTATCTTTTAATTTCTGATATGCTAGTACTCCCTCGGATCGATGTTGTCGCTATTGGGATCGCGCCTCGCTGGTGTATATAGCACCGTTTCGGTTATAGTGCTATATCCCAAGAATAACGAGAGACCGTAGAACCACCGTACGTAGCCCCGGCGCACTGTATGTAGGCTCGCACCCCGATCTGACAGATGGAAAAGTTTGGTCAGAACCACGAAAGACAACAGGGTTAGCAGTGAATAAAAAGACACGTACTCTACCACATTTTGGACAGTGGACAGAGAAAATGGCCTGCTCATTCAGAGGCATCAAAAAACGCCACCTCCAAATCGTTGCGAGAGCCCGAATTATGACATTGGATGGGCGGGGATTGCGCGGAGAACGACTATTCTGAAAACCTATAGGAACGTCTTGCAACGAGTAGGAGCTACTCGTTGCACTCCCAACAGGCTCTGTAAAAGCACATAACACAAAAATTATATCGCCATTCCCTTTTCTTTTCCAACATCACTGGTCCCTCACTACATTACACAATCCGAGTTGCGAGCATCCGCGATATCGTGAAATTTCACATCAACCCGTGGGCCATCGAGAACATTCAACTTGCTTCACAGATATTGACGTGGAGGGAGGCTTTTCCCCCATCACACACGAAGGGTATTGAGAAATTATCTCACTCATCTCCGAAATCGTAGAATTAAGAGATGATTGCAAATTCTGACTAGTTGATGGACACTGCGGGCCGGAGTTGGAGCCATCAAACTGCTCTTGTCCGGAAACTGGGGGTTGAACGTCAAGCAACTTTGAAATCGCAGCATTACGAGAAGATTTTGAGGAATATCCAGCTAGCGCGGGCGCGCCCACTCATGGGTTGCTGATACTTTCATCTCGAATTTTCTTGATATAAGGCTTCGAGTTCAGCACACATCGACAGTACAGATAGATACTCGAACCCAGCCCCGGACTCAGAGTCGGTATTACCACAAACAACTCACACCTAGATCGTGAGCATAAGCCCTGGTGAGCAAGCAAACATCCGCCGTTGACGCCGCGGATAGTTAGGGAAGTGCTTATCAGAACGGCATGATTGCGCTTTTTATTGGATTCTCTTAGATCTGAGATTACTTGAAACAAGCAAAGATATTTCAATAGATTTCGTCTAAAGTAGATTGAAAATTGAGTAAAGATTCAACACTACCATTCCATCCCATTTCTGGGTAAGAGAGGATAGGTTGGAGTGTTACGGTTCCTCTTCCCACGCCGTAACTCGTTAGATCCACGCACTCCCGGGTTGACCTCTCATGAATCAGATATAGTAATCTCGAGAGATAACCATAGCCAATACATGAATGGTCTGATCCCCCCGTAGAGATAGGCAATAGGATAGGAAAGTTTATGGAAAGAGTATGGAGTGACTCTGTACGGCCGACAGCAATAAAAGAAGACTTTAGGACTCAGCCTTTGAATTCTGATGTAATTGAGATTTGAGCCTATTGAGCTCAATTTGAGTGTGACTTTCGCAAAATGCGACGAATTCTTTATGCTGTCGATTCAGCTGTGAATTTAAATGAGCAATCTCCTCCTGGAGTCTGATAATCTGAGCATCCCGTTGCTCTATGATGTTGTTAGTGACTTGTGAATGCTCTTGCCAAGCTTTAGACTCTGAACGCACACATCAAAGTTGCTCTAATAAATCAGATAACTTCACTCCCATACTCCGTTTGTTCTCCTTGTCTCGTCTCTTGCGGTTTTTTCTAGCAAGCCGGCTTGGTCCTGGTGGTCGATCCATCCTTAATTCTGAGATTTTCGAATTGATCCCAAGGTAAATCATTTTGAATAATTAAGCAATCGTCATCCCCAGACGGTCTCGATGAAGGAATTGCAATAGTGTGCTCAAAAGTTCTATTCGTTTCAGGATTCGATGAATTCGCGGGATTCGACTTTTTAAATTGATTTTCAGACAGAGTACCTTCAATTTTCGAGATCTTATTCCGCAAGCGCTTGATCCTCCGATTTAGCCTTTGTTGCGCACGTCTGGCTTGCGAGATTGGCCTTGTACTAGAACGGACAAAAAGAAAAGTATATAAAAAAAATAAAACCATTGACTTGAATCAACAATATTGAAACAAGGCGAATTTCATATAAATTTAAATTACGAAAGATAAGTTCTGCATGTTTTTCAGAACGAAACACGTAGATAGAAAGTTTAGTAATGGTATATATATTTATATATATCTAGTCAGTAACTGTACAAATCGCTGAAACCAAGTTTTGGATTACTTAATGGTATCTAGGTATCGAATTGAATCACTTCCGTCGGCGTCTGTTTCTTCCGGAACGATCGGCTTCAACTGCTTCATCTAGGCATCTAATGACTTCTTTTAGTCTATTGATGCGTGCATGTAGCTCCTTTACTTGTCGTCGGAGGATTCTTTTCCGATATCTGGTATGATGATTGGCCACAAACTGAACCTCCTTCATTGATGCAAAACCTATTCTATTTCTCCAGTCCGAGTTTGGTATTGTCATGGAAGTTCCCATCAACTGTTCGGGATGATGGATTCCCTCTCAGATCTGTAGTCTCTTGAATAGTCACCCACTCCAAGGATATACAACCTTTATCAGTTCACTAGTTGATTTTGATGTCTTGCGAAAGCCATCCTCATCGATGTCTGTCCCAAAGAACAATCTTGTTACCCCTGGGCGGTTGACATAGACTCTCTCTCTCTCTCCCTCATAGGAAGAGAAGCCTTGACGCCATGCATCTTTACTATTAAAGCATCATCATCTAGTTTCTCTAGTTGAGTTGGATTGTTCCAATATGTGCAGTATACTGTATATTTCTTCAACTTTAACTGACAGCTCCTAGCGGGTGTCTCTGTAAAACGAGGTACTTACAATAATGTTCCTGTCCAACAAGACTCAATCCCTTTCCCAGAAAATTTGTACTGGCGAGATTCATCTAAACCGACAGCATAGGAGGTCTTATCTCCTGGTGCTGCACAGTCAAATGCAGTCAGTGATTCAGAAAGAGGAATCAGGATCAAAGCAATAAATGGGAACATGGGTTTTTATTCATATCTGTTATTAAACTACTTATTATTACTTCTTGACCCTTTTTTTGAATCTAACTGATGGTCCTTTGACTCCTGGAGTTGGGATCACTGATTCTCCAGTGAAAGCTGGAGCTAGTAATGGGATGGTCTGAGATCTGACTAACGCCTGTGTACCTGAGGTACTCTGGACAGGAGACGATTGTTCATATCGGAGTGGGACTGTGGTGGCAGCATGCTGATTGGATACAGTCCGCATCTCTTTTCAGGCGAGGCCGTACAAATTCGATTTGTCGTCTTCTGAAGCCCTAGTTTGTGCTATAATTTTTGCTCTATGCATCTAGGACGAATCGGTTAGACATGATATCGCTTCATAGCGCAATTATCTCGAATCTACTGATTCCAATGAGCATTCGTACATTGCTCTACCCGCGATACAACTCGCGATATTTCTGAAACGGTATTGAAAATTCATAACCACAATGTTGTTGGCTCCACCGTTTCAAAAATATCGCGAGTTGTATCGCAGGTAGAGCAATGTAAAAATGCTCATTGGAATCAGTAGATTTAAGATGACTGCTCTATGGAGCGATATCATGTTCAACCGATTCGTTCAAGATGCACAGAGCAAAAATTGTGGCACAAACTAGGGCTGTAGCAGACGACAAATCGACTCTGTACGGCCTCGCCTCAAGGAGTTTGTTGCTCTTTCCATAGAACTCTGCGTTATATCCTTGACAGAAGCACGACTCACATGTGAATGTCTATTGATTGCTCTTTCCAAGAGAATCCCTATGTTATCCATTCTATTGACAGTCTCTTTAAGTGTCATCACTAAGTTAGTAGCTAAGGATTCACAGATTGCCGGGTCTTTGAAGGTGTCATGATTTGGGAATGGGATTTTAATGGGTGGCTTCTTCTCTGCGTTAGATCGGCTGGGGGGATTTTTTATCGCTCGTTGTCTATCAATCCATAGATTCTTAGCTGCTGTTTTGAAAGCATTGTACCATCTATCATTGCTCCAGTCTACCGGGATTGCTGCGTAAATGTGTTGTGCAGTCAGATCATTACATGGGTCCTTGAGCCCATTCCACAGATCTGATCTCCATAACTTGTATCTCACCTCTATATCTGAACGAGGATCTACATCCTCTGACAACAAGTGTCCTATGTCCTCACATGTGATGGTATAGGGAACGTCTTGAATTGATGTTTCCACTGTCTGAGTGGGACAGCTCGGATTAGATATCGGACGTCTGGCTGCTGCTGAGCCTCTGAGTCCTTCCTCTTCCAAGGCTCTGGTTGTGGGAGCTTTAGCAGGAGTAGGTGGTGCCTCTGAGGTGTGGTTATGTACTGTGATATCGAGTTCTATGGGTTCAGGACGTTTTTCTTACGAGGTGCTGGGTTGAGGTGCAATCCGAGTGGATTTCCTTCTGGCCCCTGTTTGTCTTTTGAGAGGCAATCTTTTGACTGCTACCCTGGGTGATTCCACTGCTGGTTTCTCTGGCCTTACTGGAGACCTCGACCTGGATGGCTCCCTGCTTGGTGTCCTTGGTGGCTCCCGGGTCTTTGTCCTGGCCATCAGTTCCGTGGCTGCTGGTATCCCTTGTGAACTGTAATTTTCAAAGAGAAAATATAATCCACCTTGGATGGGTTCGGATCGAATGGCTCCGGAAGGATGAGTTGGATGTTGGGACATGCCTTGGTTTTGTTTATATCTTTTATCGGAGTATTAGATTATGCGACTTCACTCTTTTCCAACATTGGACTTGAAAGGGCGGCTTGGCATTCTGCAATAGTACTGGAACTCTGAAAACTCTCCAGAATCCTCCTGTAAGGCTATGTCGGACTTAAGGCTATGTCGGATACCGACAGGTAGATTTCTGTAATTTGTTGCTCATTCCGTAGTTTCATAACCACTCAAAAATTACCGCAAGGACAGCTCTGAAATTCTGGATGGTTGAAGTTTACGCGCTCAAGAATCGGCTGAATAGTCACAATGATGGTGATAACATTTAACTGAGATACTATATCACATTGAATGTTGACGAGTTCCAAGGTTAGGTCATATAATCTGATCCCACCAATTCCTTAGGGCTTTTCCCCCCTTAAAAAAGTATTCAGCCGATTCTTGAGGGTCTTCCAATCAATCTCTATTAGTCAGAATTTGTCTCAGATAGATATTGGCTCCGCTGTACTGGAACTCGTAAAAAATGTCTTGGTCGCTTTCGACCGTCATATTTGCGATTTGTTGTTGATTTGCTGCGTCGGTATCGCAGCTGTTCTATGTTAGCAACAGGACTGTTGCTGGATCTTGAGCACTATTTTCGTGGAGCAGTGAACCGTGTACTTGCACAAAATGCAGGTCTCGGTCCACTATTCAAATTATGAACTGAAAACTCCATTCTTACAAGTGAATACAGATCAATGATCATGTGAGCAGTGCTTGGGTGCCAACAACAGGCATGTTGCTAACATGGAAAAACTGCGATACCGACGGGGCGAATCAACAACAAATCGCAAATATGGCGTCCGAAAGCGACCAAATATTTTTCACGAGTTCCATAACGGCAATGCCAGTTCTTGTCGGAGACAAATTCCGATAAGTAGA
This sequence comes from Eretmocerus eremicus, assembly GCA_030522705.1. NCBI lineage: Eukaryota > Metazoa > Arthropoda > Insecta > Hymenoptera > Aphelinidae > Eretmocerus > Eretmocerus eremicus. The sequence goes on along the minus strand of JAPYYZ010003310.1, from coordinate 4,414 downwards.
GATTGACCGCAATACTTCCAAGAATCGTCTGAATGTTCTCCCGTGAGCCAAGATCCCCCACGGAACTGTTAGGATGGATCAAATTGGCTCACCTTGATGGTCGTGACATTTGAATGTGATATAAAATCCCGATTTTACCTCATAAACACGAATTCGAATATTCAGCCGATTCTTTGGTACGTGAACTTCAAACTCCCGGAATTTCAGAGCTATCCTTGCAGTAATTTTTAAGTGGTTATGGAACTACGGAATTACCGACAATTACAGAAATCTACCTGTCGGTATCCGACATAGCCTGAAGGATAATGGATCCAACCAAGATATTCAACAGGATAGATAATGAGCTAACAATAAGTGCCATCCATTCCAGCAGATGAACTGGGGCACTATCCATCACTACATTGGCAAGATTCATCATCACACCCAATTAGTCTTGCTTATAATGAAAACTTTCGTCTCCCAACTTGACTAGTTGTCTCTCTACTTCCTCTTTTCTTGTATTATGATCTATGCGGTCCCGCATATGGTCCAATATCTCATGATTGTGAATACCAAATCCAGGATCACTGAATGATAGATTCAATTGGTTCAACCTGCTGGGCAAGGTGGTCAAAGAACTTGCATGTGTCAAAGTAGGAGTCACCTCTGTAAAACTTCCCTCGGATGGTAAAGATGGGGAGTGCATCATCATTACATGCTATAGGATAGCCAGATTTTCTGATTACTCTGCTGGCTGGATCCATGAATATGAGACTGAAAGAGTTACTTTCCACTGGGACATCTGTGTCACATTCTGTTTGGGGCGAAAGGATAACTCCTACTTCTTTGCATCTTTTAAGCACTACCTCTTCACCAGCCACGATAAATGATGTTGTAGGATCGCTGGTTTTGTACATCCTACTGAGTGCATACGCGGCTAGATTTTCTTTGCCAGGGATATACTCAACAGTGCATATGCTATTAATATTGCGATTGCTGTGCAATTCTGAAGATTTTGGTCAGCAAAATAAAGTGCATTCTTCGATCTTTCGGAGAGCAAGATTGTACCAGCCACATGTACAAGAGAGTGGGATTGTGGATTCCGCGATGCCGAGTAATATGACTTTATAATGACACCCAAGTCTGCTTGGTACGGGAAAAAAGAGTAAGGGTCAAGAACTTCCTGGTTTGGTGCCATCATTTTGGATAACTCAGCACCAATATTTTCTATAAATACCCATGATAGGATGTCTGTCTCCCTTTTAAATCTAAAAATTTCGCAACAAACCCTACGCTCATCAGGGCGGAGCAATCTTTGTACCTTGCTCCGATAGTGCAAATTCTCATAGGTGAGTCAATGTGATAGGAAATTTGTAAAAAAACATATCGATGGCTGCGACAATTTTCCTGAATGACATATCAGTGTCCCATCCATTAAACATACTTACTGAGGGATACACGGGCGAATAGCATCCCATAGTATTTGCCGAAGACAGTATCCGTATTGTAACTTCATCCTCATATGCTTGATTGTTTGTTCATCCTAGACGGTGCGCAGACAATATCAAGAACGCCATCCACTTATCGTCTTTTTCTCCTGCGGCTTCCTCTAATGAACGCGAACGGAGGAAGGCTTCACACTCTATTTCATTTAATTGGTATGGAACTATTGAAGCATCATCATCTAGTTTCTCTAATTGAGTTGGATTGTTCCAATATGTGCAGTATACTGTATATTTCTTCGACTTCAACTGACAGCTCCTAGCGGGTGTCTCTGTAAAACGAGGTACTTGCAATAATGTTCCTGTCCAATAAGACTCAATCCCATTCCCAGAAAATTTGTTCTGGCGAGATTCATCTGAACCGACAGCATAGAAGGTCTTATCTCCTGGTGCTGCACAGTCAAATGCAGTCATTGATTTAGAAAGAGGAATTAGGATCAAAGCAATGAATGGGAACATGGCTTTTTATTTATATCTGTTATTTAACTACTTATTATTACTTCTTGACCCTTTTTTTTAATCTAACTGATGGTCCTTTGATTCCTGGAGTAGGGGTCACTGATTCTCCTGTGAAAGCTGGAGCTAGTAATGGGATGGTCTGAGATCTGACTAACGCCTGTGTACCTGAAGTACTCTGGACAAGCCTTACTGGAGACCTGGACCTGGATGGCTCCCTGCTTGGTGTCCTTGGTGGCTCCCAGGTCTTTGTCCTGGCCATCAGTTCCGTGGCTTCTGGTATCCCTCGTGAACTGTGATTTTCAAAAAGAAGATATAATCCACCTTGGATGATTTCGGATTGAATGTTTTCGGAATGATGAGTTGGATGTTGGGACATGCCTTGGTTTTGTTTATATCTTTTATCGAAGTATTAGACTATGCGACTTCACTCTTTTTCAACATTGGACTTGAAAGGGCGGCTTGGCATTCTGCAATAGTACTGGAACTCTGGAAACTCTCCAGAATCCTCCTTTGAGGATAATGGATTCAACCAAGATATTTAACAGGATAGATAATGAGCTAACAATAAGTGCCATTCATTCCAGCAGATGAACTGGGGCACTATCCATCACTACATTGACAGATTCATCATCACACCCAATAAGTCTTGCCTATGATGAAAACTTCCGTCTCCCAACTTGACTAGTTGTCTCTCTACTTCCTCTTTTCTTGTATTATGATCTATGGAGTCCTCCATATGGTCCAATATCTCATGATTGTAAATACCATATCCAAGATCACTGAATGATAAATTCAACGTGCTGGGTAAGGTGGGCAAAGAACTTGCATGTGTCAAAGTGAGAGTCATCTTGTAAAACTTCCCTCGGATGGGGAAGATGGGGAGTGTATGATCATCACATGCTATAGGATAGCTAGATTTTCTGATTACTCTGGTGGCTGGATCCATGAATATGCGACTAGAAGAGTTTACCTTTTGCATTGGGACATCTGTGTAACATTCTGTTTGGGGTGAGAGGATAACTCCTACTCCTTTGCATCTTTTAAACACTACCCCTTCACCAGCCACAATAAGTATCCTTTCCAATTCTCCAGTGAGAGAATGAGCTGCATACGCAGGATTTTTTGCAGCAGATTGGATAGTATTGTGGCGTACTATAGACTCTAATATGCACTGATTTCGAAGAATAGTCTCGTTCAACCGCCGCTCTATCGAAGCTCGGTAATTATGCCATGCTATAGAGATCGGCTGAGGAACGCGCATTTCCTGTTGCACACCTTCAAAATTGGCTCGAGGTTGGCGAGGCATCGTAACCGATCTCTAACAGTTAAATTGAAATGTTGGCTTCAGTTTCCGCCCGATGATATGGCCTTAACGCGGAGAAATGAAATTGCCCTCTGAATGTGCCTGTGAGTTCGCCGGTTAACTTACAGGTACATGGTGCTGTGATTTTTGGAATGATATACGGTCCCTCGTATACTGATCTGATATCTTGATCCAAGCCGCGTTCTCTCGGTCCAACTGCCTAGTGTACCCGAATTTCGCTATCAAAGTAGCTTGGGTCATGTTGTATACAACACCGTCAAAGCCTGTGTCGAGATATATCCCGTTCCAAATGTTGTTAGCATGGGTCGACAACTGTTATCCATTCAGCTCAAGTATCGTAGTAGTATTTTTCCATCTGTGACCATTGGCCTCGAGAAATCCAAAATCACCCCTGGCCGGGAAGGAGCTAGACCGCCGACTGTTGTTAAAACACAGTCGGCTAGCCCCTCATCTACAGACTGTATTCCGGAGAAAGACCTCCTGGTGATATCAGTGATGCTAAAAAAATGTATTTAGCGAGAAGGGATCAACCGCAACCTGATCAGCGTGACCATTCTGTATCAAAAGTAAACCATTTCCATCCGGCATAATAGTTATAACCCCCTGAGGCCTTGGAATGAACGCAGGGGTATTCGGTGGGATGTTCAATGGACGAACCCCATTCCCCAGTTGCATCGCAAAATACTTTGCGCAGGGTGCATTTATTATCGAATCAGCACATCTGCCCATTTGGAACAGGTAGCTATTCATGCCCTGCGAGCAGCAAATGAGATACTAGTGAAAATCGATGGTTAATCGAGCCGCTGGCCCGTTTACGCCACTTTGTGAGATGAATGTTATTAACTCTGCAAGTCTCCCGATCATATTCCGGAATACGGCTTTCAAATCGTTGAACATTCCGCCATTTAGGCGAAGGGTATTTGTGAAAGCACTTACAGCATCGCTGTTTATATCGGAGGAAGCCCCTCGATAAGCATTATTTTTAATATAGTCCGCGTACATGAGAGTCTCGTACGCGGTCGAGGTGATCAGGTCCCCAACGGTCCCCATCTCTTATCCGAGAGAGAGAGAGAGAGAGAGAGAGAGAGAGAGAGAGAGAGAGAGAGAGAGAGAGAGAGAGAGAGAGAGAGAGAGAGAGAGAGAGGGAGAG
>JAPYYZ010003309.1:0-12087 GCA_030522705.1 Eretmocerus eremicus | reverse complement strand
TCTCTCTCTCTCTCTCTCTCTCTCTCTCTCTCTCTCTCTCTCTCTCTCAGAATTCTGAGAATCCAAGGGGTACGAAAATCTCCACAAAGGTGCATAAAGTATTCGGGAGATTCATATTTGCAATGCAGTAATTTTTATTTGGAGAATGTACGAATTAGAATTCAGTTATCTGCCTGCATTATCATGCTGATCAAATATGATTATATTCAAACCTGGTATTATCTTTGCGAGTTTTAATTATGGACAGTGTTAGCTGCTAGAGGAATTGGATTGGACGAAATGCTACTATCAAATCAAGTTTGGACTAGAATGTGTGTATTTTGATGTGCGGAAATCTATAGACAATCCTTCGTTAGAATTTACGAGAAAATAATCATGAATAGTATGGCGAAGTCACTTTGAATCGAATTATTGGAACTATGTTAAGATTTTGAAACACATGAATAATTTATATTAAAGAAACTTGCTTGATGATCTGACTCCTTTTTCAATCCACTGTAAGTACACAAGCACGTGATGGCATCTATTCTTTGTGGCTACTCTGATGAAAAAAATTGACCAAGAAAACGCTTCACGAACGAATGAAACTATGTCTATTTCTTTTGTCTTCCAGGTCTCGGGGATGTAGAACGCAGTGTTTGCCTAGCATGCTCCAAATCCTACAAATGGAGAAAATCGCTGATCAGACACGTAAGAGAGTCTCCAATATGCTGGCCAGTGCTCTTGAACTCGGACGACAATGAAATTGTACAAAAAATTCGCCACAAACTACTCTTTCCACTATGAATGGTATTATTGCAGATATTATTTCAAAGTTTCTTGAATGTCCAAGTAGAAGATTTTGTAAAAATGTTTGATCTTTTTTAAGAAAATTATGCAACATGAGTAGTATAGTGGATCAAGTACATACGTATTTTTGATAGCCGCCCGTGTGAATGATGGACTTCATCCTTTTCATAGCTATTTTACATTTATTCAATTTAAGTTGGATAGAATCGTTCTGTAATAATTGAAGTGAGTCTGTGATATTGATTGGGTAATTTAAAATGTTGCTGACTGAATGTAGAAAATCATCATCTATGAATTCAGGAACTGAAGCGAAATATTAGCGAATCCTTCGATATTCATAGAGTGATGTAATTTTTGGTGAATCTATACTCAAATAGTATACTTTTACTCATACTCTTTGCTAGATATGTCATACGTTTATCATCAAATAATCTTTCCTTTCAACTTGTACGCGAGTACTTACTTGTTGATTACTATGTTTGAATGAAATGTGTTTGTGATCATTCTCCGTGCTCAAACTCGAAGAGAATATCGCGGTGCTAAATGTAAACTTTCTGCAAAACTGTTGTGAAAATAATGCTTCCCTTCTTCGTTTATGGAGGAAAATCTGCCGGACTCTTTCTACGTTTCAGAAGTGCTGATTTGTTTCAAACTACTTTCAACTCTGTGTAGAGGAAGGATTTTCAGTTATGAAATCTCCCATGTAAGAGACATCTTCGTAGATTGGTTGGCACAAAATAGTACATTACGATACAAGGGCGGTAAAGTTGGAATTCGCATAACGAGTGATATTTTCCGGCCCGAGCCGAAGGCGAGATTCTCATTTGAATTTAATAGTTTGTTTGACAATTCACTAATCATTGTGGTAATGTCATTCTATGCGATGTAAATGATCACGAGGATGGTTCTCATTGATATTATCGTTAACATTCAGTGAACTGATTTTCATACCAATTCTTATCGAAAGTGTGAGTGTGGATGATTCAGACTTTCATTTCGAAGATACTAGCTCGGGAGTGTTGTATGAGAATGAACGAATGATAGGGGGGAAGGTTCGTTTACGTAGACGCCGATATGATTTGCTCATTTTATTCGACTGCTATAAATATGGAATGGAGATTTTCCTGCCGCATATGATGTACATATCTGGAGCAGATTTAGCCTTGGATTTAGCTAATCATTAACCGTCTAGCGCCCAGAAAAACTTTCAATTTTATCGAGAAAGTTAGATTAAATAGAAGGCAAGAGCGCTAAACGGCCCACTGGCCACAGAGCCGATAAGAGGTTAGTTATCGAGAGTTTTGATAATTACTATAACGTTCTATATTCACAGAGAAATACCAGAACATTTGGAATTCGTTTCATGACTGAGGGTCTGCAGAATCCACGGGGTGCTAGAGGGTTAATCATGTATGAACATTTGAACGGTTATGATGATCGCTGCACGACATCAGAATTCTCTACGCGACTTGGGAGAATGATCCAAAAATAATGCTCATTATAAGATCTACAGTTATATAATTGCATGTAAGCTCAAGAAATAAAAATCTTGACCGCATGAAAGCATTAATCTTGGCCTGTAAGAAAACAAGAAAATTATTGAGACTGTAAGTTAAAGAGTGTGAGTGATGATGTTTGAGCTACTTGTCGTTATAAAAACTTCAATGAGATATTAAATGATGAGAATGAATGAGAAAATTTCTTCAATTCATCAGTTAGAAATTCGCCTGAGATACCCCAAAATTATTCCCCTCGCTCCCATTTAGCTCCTCAGTAAGGCCTCCGTATACCTCTCCAAAATAAATCTGAGTTACAGTACTTCTGCGACGAATTAAAACATTTACTGCATAGAATGGACAAGTCAAATCAGATTTAGGTATTTCTTTTCCATTTAGTTGTAAGTAATTTAAATCTGGTGGGCTTTTTGATTCAATATATCTATTTCATGTTCTTCTCTTTCTCAAGTATTGAGTTTGACAAAACAAACTACTTTTCGAGATTCCCTGAAATTGTTGAATATCGTGATTGATAACCGATGATCATTCGTTCGTGTAAGTATCTATAAGGATGTGAGGGGTTTTCATCCAGGATTTATTGTGAAATTAATTTAATACAAGATATACAAAGATGATGAGATCAAGAAATGTTGCACAGCATTCGCGTTGAATCAAAGGCGCCCTGAAGGGAAAGCTTTTTCTGATATTCTGTGCACGAAAATTCTCGCACGGGTCGGCAACTTTCACTCACAGATTGTCAAGAAAAATAGTTTGATACACTTTTATCGATTTTGATACTGAAAATACGAATCAGCCCCAATAGACAGCAACATGAAATTGATCAAATAATTTGGCTTCATGGTGTCAAGCGTATTAGCAGTTTCATAGCTGCTCTTCATTTCAACCATTCATGTTTGATCGTTTAGAGAGCACTTCAAATGTCAAAGTGTGAACTATCGCTCAGAATTACATCACGCATCATGTAGAAATTAGATGCGAGATATCAGCACCACTTATTCTAATCTTTGTATTTAATCCTACTTTTCAGGCTATACTTTTGACAGCAATTACTTAATGGGAGCCTTTACCTGTGAAATTTGCTACAAAACGTACCAAGTGAGATCGTCTCTTCTGCGCCACGCGCGCCTTGAATGCATTGGACGAATACCTCGATATGCGTGTCCATATTGTCAATACAAATCCAAGCGAAAAGATAATTTGAGAACTCACGTTTTTGGAAAGCACAAAACGAATCTTACTTAGTAGTGATTTCAGAAGAATTGCTGTACCAACAAGAAATAAAAGACACAATATCCGATCGAGCGTTTGCAAACTAGATCTATTGTACAACTTCTTCGAATTTTTATTGTAAAGTAACGCGCTCGTCAGCGAGTACTGGAGCAAGTACTTAGTGAATCGTTCGAATTGTTGGTGTCGCAATATCGACCTTTCATAAAAATATATGAGTACTTGCGAGTGTCATTTGGAGTATAGAGCATGTCATTTTTGGGACCAAAACAATTACGAGAATCCGAAATGACCGAATGAAAATGTGCAGAGCAACAACTTTGGGAAGATGGAGAGTATGGAGCGACTACATACCAGCGCTGCTCGAGCTGCTACATACTGAAGTGATGGTTCCTTGTCTTTGCCGTGGTTGTCGTGGATTGGAGAGATTCAGAGTCCCGCTACCTCTGACTTATAAGCTGAAAGAGTAGTGTTTTCGGAGCTGGTAGAATGAAAATTATGATGGAGGATCGAGTGAAAGATCTGCGTCTGTGTGCAGGTGAAGTTGATTTCCCAGAGTCTATCTAACTGCCAGCTCATTCATGGAGCGCAGTTTACATCATTTCGCGGGATATGTAACACGATTACTATTGAACTGGATGTCATTTTTGTCAGCAGAGATTTGTTTGGGGGAGCGCCACGACGTACTATAAGGTGGTTCAGTGTACACTGACGCGTAAATAAAAGCCCAATTAGATCACAGATTGTATCTTTGATACCGCAACGAAACTAGGTAGCATACGACAAACTTACATAAAGTATCAGGAGTGTGAGTGCTTCTCAGCAGCTGTGGGCAACCTCAGATTTTCTCCTCAATGTCTTGAGCTCGTGTTGTCTGCGTGTCCTGGGAGTGTTACATGGTCTTCGAATGACGAGGCTCGATGACTTAGGAACAATAAGTTGATATGCAGATTTGAGGAGAGGTGCCAACCTAATTTCGAATCCTGGCCTGGAAAATGGTAGGGGGATAAGAATTTTTATTTACGTACATTTTTGCGATGCGGAAACAGCTGCGTGACCAGTCATTTTTTCAATTTCCAACCCTTTACATTTTTCATCACGCCCTCTACTGGTCCGATTGTCTAATCCACGTAACATTCTGTTCAAAATGACAAAAGTTACTCGCGAACAAATTTTCAGATCCATATCTACAATTCTGCCGGACTCGTAGCATTTTTTCGAGTGGATATTTCTGATGTTTGTGCGAAATTGTCTCGTAACAATTTTTTCAGTTTTGTTAGCTCTGCAGAAAAGGTCCAGTAAATATTCTCTCAAAAAGGAGTCTGTTTCGAGTTATTGATGAAAACCAATCGAGTCATGGAAAATTCTCTCGTAACTTGAAATGTATCCATTATTATCAATACTTTTTCGTTCAAATTCATAGAACCTACAAAAAAGGTTCAGTATTTTTCCCTCCAACACACCGCCCAATTCGAGTTATCGATCAAATAAAAAAAAATCAAATTATAGAATCACGTTACTCTCTTTTTTCCAATTAGGCTTGTTTTGGTTAAAGCTAATCACGAGGAGACGAACAGTCAGGATTTCATCCGGCATCTGCCAAAATGTACCTATTTCGAAAGAATTGAGAAAATCATGTGATTCGATAATTTGATTTTTTTTATCGATAACTCGAATTTTATCGATAATTCGAGTTTTTTACCGATAAATCGAAGGCGGCTATTTAGAAGGAAACGTACTGAATCTTTTTGTAGGTTTTTTTGGAACTGACCAAAACAGATATTTATATTTTTTGAAACGATGGATACTTTCCAAGATACGGGAGAAAGATGGATACATTTTCAAAGTTGTGAGAAAATTTGGCAAGAAAATCAAGAATTTCGCTTCAAAAAAATGCTACTAGTTCGGCAGATTTATAGATAACGGATTAGAATAGTTTTTGGGAATAGCTTATGTAATTTTGAACAAAATGTCGCATGGGTTTGACGATCTAAGGGGTAGATGGCGAGGTAGAAAATAGAGAGGATCGGAATTATTTTTTAACGGATTACACAACTGTTTTTGAGTCGAAAAAGTTTGTGTAAGTGAAAAGTTTGTTTTTTTAATAAGTTTCATTTTTCAGGCCGGACTTGAAATTAGGGTGGCAACTCCCTCTAAGAAGTGTCCATTACTTTGTTCGGAATTCTAATCACTATGTTTTGTGAAAGTCACAAGATGATTCAAGATCGATCAAAGCTAATCAACTTTTCTATTTCTTTTATTGAGCTTGACTCCAGAAAGGCTTACTAGGAGAGTGCCAATATGCATCTGAATCATAGATTTTGCGCAAACTTTGCAGCTATTATCCATCACATGAAAACAATTAATTTCCTGAGCTTCAGATCCTCATACCAAGCATTCTTGAGTTACAGGAACAAAAAAGTTAACACTAATAGTATATTCCGATAACAGGGCAAAAGACAGATTATGTGCGCAAAGTCAACTGTCATGCACTGAATGACAAAATATATAGCTCAAGACACGAGCGCGAAACCTGTTTAAGAAGTTATTTTTGATTAATTCCACTAGTATGTCGAAGAACACCAACTAGAATTTTTGATAACGCCTAATTCATCCCTCCAAACAATGACAAACCAAAATTAGAGACCACTCTTAACCCCATAAGCAATCTGGAGGTTTAGACATTCATCGACAGTTATGAATGAAATCAACAGCTTATCCACTGACTCCAAGACATGACATACTCAGATAATCTTTTGGTTTCCTTTCTAGGTTGAAGGATATTACTTTTGAGAAGAATTGGAGTATAACTCACGCAGACAATGTAATTGAGTCTGCTATATAAGCGTTAAATACTCTCAAGAGCTGTCGATGAATGCCTTAATTTCCATAATGCTTACGGGACCGTGCGTAGTTGCCAAGTTCAATCTGTTTCCTCACAGTGCTATACCATACAGGCATTATCAAATATTCTAACGCTTGTTCTATGAAATTTGGGAGAAATTCAGTTATGGGAATACCCTAGAGACTCATTCAAAGTAATCGTTTTCGGTAAATTACTTATTCACCAAAATTAATAATTTTGTGAATTAGTAATTTCGTTCAATACTAAAAGGCATTGGATGTGATTAATATTATTCGTATTCCTAATTAACAATATTCTGTTGAAGGGTCTTGAAAAAATTTTTATTGTATTTTTTCTCATTGTTATTCAAGAATGCTTCATATGAGGGTCTAAAAGTCTAGAAATTCATCTTTCCATAGGAAACAATACATCTGAAGTTCGAGCAAAATCTGTGCTCTGATCGCATGTCACTTTCATATTTGCTAATCTAACCTGCAGGATCTGATCTACTTGGATGAAATGAATTGTAGATACAGATATTGTTTGATGTAGAATAATTTAACGGGTTTTCCGTGATTTCTTTCGTCAACTCTATTCTTAAATGCTTTCTGTATTGGGGCAGAACTCGAATCAACAAATAAAATAACATCAATATCGAAAATGCTGTGACGAATTGTGCAATTAAAAGAGCTATCATGAGCTTTCATTTTAGAAAAAATGGAGATTTCACACGCTCAAAATGAGTGTATATTGCGTGAATAAATTCATATATATTGAATTGATGCCAATGAATAAAATCAGCATAGGAAAAGTTCTTCCCCCCTCCCCTTTATGATGGTCTTATAATGCTGATTAGTGTGAATCAATTCAAAAGATCATCTAAAACTAAACATTTTCCTGATCTAGAATATTTGCTGAAAATATGCCTCACGTATGGATCATAAATTCTCAACGATTTATCGTAAGGCACACAAAATGTATTTATTTACCTTATGCTGTATACTTCATTCAGCATAGGTCTGAATATATGTGATTCTTTCAACTAGTTTTGTTTGTCGTTAAAATTTATAGAATACGTATTCTGAATCCTCGTCGGTTGAATATTTTTAGAGGACTGTTAAGAGTCATTCTATAAATTTCGGGAAAAAGTGTGCCGAACAGAGTATTTACTCCTGAAACTCTTCAATCAAAATGGCATCATCGACTCTTAGCTCTCGAAATAGTCCTGAAAGAATAGGATAAGATTTCCTGTAAAAGAGATATTAGGAAAACTGTCAAGGTATTACTAATCCCCGATTATCGTATGTTAATATTTTCATGATTTATACTAACGAAACCCTCAAATTAGTATTGTCTAGATACTCAAGCATAATATTAACTATGATTCTATGTTTTTTACAGAGCGCTGGGCGGGATCTACGTCATATCTACAGCAACAGCAACAGATACACCACATGCCACATTCTGGGAAATCAGGTAAAGATGCAAGATTCAAGTGTCCAAATTGCAGTCGAGTATACTTACGTCAATACTGCTTGTCTCGACATTTGAGGATAGAATGTGGTAAAGATCCGCAATTTCAGTGTAAGATCTGCCAAGGTTGGTTCAAATACAAACACAATCTCACAGCTCATATGCAGCTGCACGTTGACCTTCCCAAATTCCCGTGTACTCTTTGTCCAAGAAAGTTTTACCGACGTGACAAGCTTCTTGACCACTGCAAGAAGTATCACAATATCCAGTTGCAACAGCATCAAACGCTTCAGTGAAGCAAGGTGCGTTATCGATGTGTCCTTACTGAATATCCTGTAATTTTTCGCTTGTTTTTGGAAAATATCGCCTATTTTTTGTCATGTACAGAAATTGTTTTTAATCACAAAGATCGAATTCTTCCTGGAACTAACTCGACCTTGAAAAATACTACCAATAGAAGTATTCACCAAAAATTGAATGTGCAGTCCATATGATCCTTGGATCAGTTTTCAGTGTAACTCGCTGGATTTGAACTAATAGTATATAATGCTTCCATGCGAGGTCCCGCTGTTTAGGGACATAGGAATCAATCTCTCCCGAGTGTCGTTAGGGAGGAATATTCCCCGTGCCTCAAAATAATCTGACAAGCGAGATGCATTTATTATTTTTTGGTATCAGGACGACTAAGCGCCAATTTTGCAATCCGAGCCGGCAGGAAAAGTAGTGCTTTGGTCGCACCATGCAAAAATATTATTATTATCTTTATTCACTATTATCGAATCCAGCTACCTTGTTCTGAAGTTTTGTTACGAAACTCTTCATGCAAATCGTATCAATGAGGTTTTATCGCGCTACGTTGTGTTGGTGCACACGCAAGTTCGGGCTGGATTGGAAGAATTTGGCGGATCATGACACTAAAAGGCAATTAAACGCAAGCATTCATCCAACCAATGGTCTCATTCTTGCTCGCATTTAAACATCTTTAGTTATGATTAATACAATATTCCTCAAGGCACAATTTCAAGAGCGATATGCGATCGAATGATCTTGATAGCATGATGAGAATTGGTATTCTATTGAAACATTCTATGGTCTTATTCTATATTTGCCAGAACTATAAATTTATCGGAGGGTCGGAGATTATGGATGTAATTGTATGGACCCAAATGGAAATTTTCGGACAGTTGGGTAAGCGAAAAGTACTTGTGTAACTAAAGTGTGATTCCAGTAATGGAATTCGCAGTGTAAATAAATACAAATGTATATGAATGACTTCGCAATATGAGTATTAAAAAAATGTTTGATTTCGATGTACCTTTTATGTAACATAGGTATCAAAAGCTAAGCTTTCAAGTATGCATGCGAATGGTACAAAATGATATCTGATGAATGTTGATTTTTTTACAGTTTACTATTAGTGTGTAATAGAGTAAATCAGGCTTCGTGTTGAGATCAATGTGGAGGATGCATGGATCGTGCTTGGAAGCCTTCGTTGTATCAGGTTGCAATTTGAACCCAGATGACTCGCAATTGATTTGCATAATAGCAATAATATTTTGTACGGTTAGATTTTTGTATAGACTCATGTTTTATGAACAAATATATTATTCATTCTCAACATGGGAGTGAATAGGTTACTGAATATATCGATAACAACATGTTTTATTAATAAAAAAAACCTTATTCAATTTATTGAAGCGATTTTTCCAAACTGACCTAATATGTCTCAGTATCTTCAACTGAGAATTGGCCAATGGCTAGTCGCATCTGCTATACAAGCTGAAAAATATAGCCTTTAAAAAGAACAAGATTTAGAGGGGATCTGCATTTTCTATTCCACTATTCAAGAAGAGTTCCCAATATTTCTATCAAGTATTAGCTTTAAAAAATGTAACACTCATACTGATTCGGTAGGAGCCAATCTAGTGTTTTACGCGATCTTATATTAATCATTATTGACGTGGTCGTTCTCTTCAACACGTTCATTGCGAAGCCCTTTTCTCATTATTTTTAAAATAAAATTACGGTCAAGGCGATGAAAATACTTTTAGTTTGTTATTCAGGTTAAAAGTTATACGAACCAACAAAATTGTTCGCCGAATGATGAAGTTTTCCAGCCTATACGAACAGACATGAGCTGGATGAAAATGAACCGTAAGTCCCACGCGTGGGACCCACCTCAGAAGACTATAATTGCCAAATGTGTCATGTCTGTGATATTCATGAACAGTTTACAATACATCTTGAAACTCTGCTAAATGATAGCAACGAGATCTTTGTGACTAGCAATCCCCTCGCGCGTGAGTGATAAAGATTATGCGATGAACAAGAGATCTTGAAAGTGGTCGGGGTCGTTATTAATAATAGAAAGCAACTTTCTTTAATTTTTTTGAGAGAATGGACAAAATAATAAATACCCTTTCTTAATTATGATAAAATTGAAGAGTCGGGTAGTAAAACGGGTCGCGCGAGCACTAAACCTAGTTGGTACCGCACTCGCTATGTGTATCGATGCCTCGCAGTCGCAGTGCCACGAGAGCATATAATGTACCACAATAGTGCAGGAGGGGCGCGGAATACAATTCGGTCCTTCAATTTTTCATAGCACTTGAACTTGAAAATCGTAACTTTGGACAAAGTGTTTAGGTATTCATTCTATAAATAACTCAAAAATACCCGAGTGTTTTAGCAAACGAAAGACTTATGACAAAGTTAATTTGTCTCGTTATGGTTTTATTTGCAAAATCACCTCTCCATGTGCGGTGTTATGGTACATCATTTTGTATTGACCTTGTGAGGAGATACGAGGTAAATTGATTGATCGAATATTAGAGGAGTGCTTCTATTAATTACATATTTATTTTTCAGACAATTGTCCCAAGAAGATGAACTCGTTGCGGATGATTCGTGAGACTTACGGTCAGTGGCAAAAGATCTTGACGTATTTAAGCGTTCAAGAACTCACTGTCTGAACATATTTTTGAAGGCGCAGATGAGAAATATACATTCAGTGGTGGTAGTTGTTTTGCTAACGCTCAATTTGCTAAATCAGACATAATCAACTTCTGTACCGGCAAGCAAACCCTTGACCTAGTTAAGATTTGAATCCTAGTTGTTACTATCATTCTAAATTTTTTGATGGCCTGATGTACGCATTCCATCGAAGGAGTTGCTGTACATCTATTTCGTATCATTTTTGGAGCAGTTCTATACTTTTTATTGTCAAGTTCAGCAATCGCGTAACTACGGAAGGTTCTCATTGTATTTTGCTCCATTATCGTGACTTATGCAATTTAGGATAAGGCAAAAAACCAACAACCGTATACAGCGTTGAGGCTGCCCGTTCAGTGAAGCATCACAAATGAACAAAATTACGCATCCATAAGTACGGCAGCACTTCAACGTACTTTCTTACTCGTGTATTTTACATATTGTTATTTCTATCCTTAAATTTCTTGCAATCTAGGCATTACATCTTGTCGGTAGTATAATAGTGAGATGAAATTATTGGTAAATTCGAATATATTGTTTTGGCCAAACAGTCACAGGACAAAGATTGCAACAACAATTCACAATACAATGGTTGCACACACTTGCTTACTTCAACAAGTTTGTCGGGTCCACAATCATGTCTCAAGTGCGATTTTGAGAAGAAACGAGGTATTTGTAACGTTTACCCCTCCACAGATGATGCATTGTCTCACAGTGAAAGTTTGCATACCGCAATGTCACACTTTCGCTTGTGGAAGTTTTAATTGAATGGCATGTGTGTAAATCATGATTGCCTGTGGTTTCCCACAACAATATTATGTCCTTATTTGGAAGTATATCATAATGTAACCAATTCTCCGACCAAAAATGTTTTTTTACCCATCGATGTTCTATTCTTGACTATGCTGTGGCAACATCGTATGTACTGCGTTATTTCATGAGTATTTGAGCACCCATAGTTGGTAGCCGAGGATTTAATTAATCTGAATACATCAATGACTCTATCGCAGGATCTTTTTGAATGACGAATATGATGTTAGTTGGTCTACCTGCACAACTTGTCTACAAACCTCACTCAGAGAGTTGACTGAAGATACCGCCTTTGATTCACTACAGTGTCGAGAGAAGAATTTAATCGATTGCGGAGGAAGAGATTTTATGAATGAAAAGATCTAGAAATTGAACCTCTAGATTAACTTGATTACCATTTGCAGTTTTCAAACCCTAATCTGGCGGCGTGAACTC